>CAKKOB020000214.1:47426-73010 GCA_918844115.2 Phlebotomus perniciosus | reverse complement strand
AACATTTTCGTCTCGATTTCTTCTTTATATTTTGCCATATAATAGGAAACAATCGGACTTTTTTCTATTTTTAAATTTTTATAAAACATTTTTCTATTTGTGTTCCATTGAAAGATTGGTGACCTTTTTTCAAAATAAACACTCTAATCGCCTGTTTGTTAATTAAAAATAATTATTTTGCATAATTTCTGCAAGATTGACCTTTTATCAAGGCCTAAAAATTCAAGGAGAAATTGATAACTGATAACGTCACAACTTAGTCGTTTCTAACTTACCAAAGATGTAGTGCTTTAATCTTCTTATTGAGCAGAATTCATATCTTGGAGCCCTTGGAGCAATTCGCCGGTGTAAAAAATCCTCCCAAATACTTTTTAAAAACCAAATCCTTTTGTGATATTGTGAGAGCACGGCTTTAATTAACACCAAAAATTATTTTATAATATTCTCTAATAGAAAATAATATTGAGAGTTCACAAAAAATCAATGTTTTATCGATGTAATAAATGTGTCTGAGTGTCGGGAACAAAGTTCTTTTTTCGCCAAATAAAAGGAAAGACATTATTTGGAGATATAATTTTATTTCCTTAATCCCTACTAAATGAAATGTAACATGCTCCCTTGTTGTCCCTCCTACGCGGTGTTCTTGGAGATTTCTGTGGCCATTCTCTCTACGAGATCACAGAGAACCCTCTGTCGGCTCTTGCCAACCTCAACAACTTCCTCATGGCAGGCCTCCTCCTTCTTATCGTAATCAAAGACGCACTTGTTTGTTATGAGGCTGATGGCAAAAACGGTCATGTTGCAGTGTTTTGCCGTGACGACTTCGTGAACTGTTGACATCCCAACGGCGTCAACACCCAATGTCTTGAGAGCTCTCAGCTCGGCTGGTGTCTCGTAATTCGGTCCGGCCAGGCATCTACAAATAGCCGAGTGAAAGAGAGGAGAAAGATTAGCTCTTCCTATGAGACACGAGACGCGATAAGGAGGGGTAACCTTTGCGTGATAAGTAAAGGGGGAAATAACTGTTGATTAACACGATCATAAGAATTGCGCGAATAATGGAAATATACGCGAATATTGCAAATATCATGAAAGAAAAAGAAAAATATTTTGATTTCTTTCTTCTGGGAATTGTTTTATCACCAAAATATTAAAGCAGGATATGAGGTTTTTAAAAATTAGTGATTATTTTAGAACAAAATCTAAATGGGGCCATATTTAAAGCTTAGCAGTTGTATGTACTACTGCTTCTAAGAGCTTCAAAGAGCTTTGACAGAAAGTTTTAAGCTATTTTGAAAGAAAGCTTTAAAGAGCTTTGAAAAAGCTTTGAAATAAAGCTTTAGAGCTCTTGCAAGAAATCTTTAGAACTTTGAAAACAAGCTTTAAAGAGCTTTAAGCTCTTCAAACTTTCTTTCAAAGCTCTGTTGAGACAAAGCTTCAAAACTCTTTTAAAAGAAAGCTTTATAGATCTTTTAAATAAAAAGCTTTAAAGAGATTGAAATATAATTTTAAACTCTTCAAGCTTTCATTCAAAGATCTTTTGTACGAAAGCTTGAAAGAGCTTTAATTTAAAGAGCTTTCAAAGAAAGTTTTAAGCTCTTCAAGCTTTCTTTCAAAGCTTTTTTGAGTCAAAGCTTCAAAACTCCTTTAAAAGAAAGCTTTAAAGAGCTTTGAAATATACTTTTAACATCTTCAAGCTATCATTCAAAGATCTTTTGTAAGAAAGATTGAAAGACCTTTAATTTAAAGACTTTTGAAAGCTTTGAAAGATAATTTTAAACTCTTCAAGTTTTCTTTCAAAGCTCTTTTGTAAGAAAACTTTAAAGAGCTTTGAAAGAAAGTTTTAAGGTCTTCAAAGGTCTTTTGAGAGGAAGCTTTAAAACTCTTTTGAAAGAAAGCTTTAAAGACATTTTAAAAAAGCTATAAAGGGTTTTAAAAGAAAGTTTTAAGCTCTTCAAGGCTTTCAAAGCTCTATTGAGAGAATCCTTTAAAACTCTATTGAAAGAAAGCTTTATAGAAAAGCTTTAAAGAGCTTTAAAAGAAAGCTTTAAACTTTAAAGAGCTTAGAAACGAAGCCAAACGAAGCTTAAAGAATTTCAAGGAAAGCTTTCAAGAGCTTAATATCTCCAGAAGCTCTATAAATGTTTGACTTAGTAATTTATCCAAGTTAAAAAATTTTCTTCAAAGTTCCGAATTTTCTTAAAAGCTTAACTAGTTCAAAAGGTTCTGAATGAATTGCTCATAAAGATGCTTATCTTTATGATAATCACTTACGTGTAGACGCCTTCGTGAATCTCATTCCCAATTCCCATATCTTGGGCAATCCGCCTGGCTGTGGCGCGCAATTCGGGTGTGTAGGCGTGATTCATGGCGGGAAAGCGGGGTCCAAAGCGCGGATCATTGGGTCCTAGGAGGGGATTTAGTCCCGCCATTCCCATCAGATTAAGATGATCCTTGATCACCACAATGTCACCCACCGCGTAGTCAGGGTTTAAGCCACCGGCAGCATTCGTGACGATCAAGTGTGTCACGCCCGAGAGCTTCATCACGCGAATCGGCATTGAGCACTTCTCCAGCGAGTGTCCCTCGTAGTAGTGGAATCTGCCCTGCATGCACATCACCGGCACTCCCTTGAGCTTCCCAAACACCATCCGGCCGGCATGGCCCTCGACTGTGGTGGAGGGAAAATAGGGGATGTTCTCGTACTCGAAAATGTCCACATCTGTGAGACTCTCGGCCAGAGTCCCGAGGCCACTGCCACAGATCACGCCGATCTTGGGCCGATACTCTGTCCTGTCGAGCAGATGATCAGCGATCTCCTTAATGAGATCGTATGGGTATCTGTGTGGGGGGATAAGAAATGCGTCCAATGAGTCTCCCGTGAACTGTGACTCTCGTGTTTGTCTGGCCAGACATCTCTCGATAAACCCCCCAGTCTCGTGAGATAAGGACAAATTATGGATGAAAATATTTAATGAAGAACTTCAAGATCACTTTTGAGTGATGAAAGTAAACAAGAAAAGAGAATAAACCCAACATCAAATGTTTCAAATTAGTGTTCTTATTTGTTGTATATAATTTTGCTTTTCTTTTATGAATTACTAAAGGTGAGTTGTATTAAAATATTCAAATAATTAGGTAAAATTTGTGAATTTTTAATTATCTTCAGGGATATTTCAGAAAAACAAATAGTAAAAGTGTATTTTTCTTGCTTAAACTCAAGAGTTGATCTAATGAATTATTATATTAATTAATAAAATTAATTTAATTTATTATAAATAAATAGTTAAAGAAACTTTTACTTTTATCAATGGTTTTTTATACAAACGAAATAAAAGTGTAGTTTTTTTCTAAAATACGTTTAGTAAGACACCGCCTCACTCAAGTTGTAAAAACTCAAATAGAAAAAAGGGGAAAATTGGGAAAATGAAAATGTTCTTGTTTTTATCTATTTTATACCTCCACTCAAACATTTATAACACTAATAAATCATTTTATGACTTATCTTATCATTGAGATCTTATGCAAGAAAATTGTTTGTAAATTTGGAGAATAATACAGTTATGAATGTTTTTTGGCTGATACTTTTGGAGGAAGTTGAGATGTTTGCCATTAAAAATTAAAAACATCTTCGTATTTCCGGTATTTCCACGTGAAAACAAGTGGTAATCCTAGATTATGAACGTAGAATTCTTACAGATTATGCCAACTCGAATACAGTTAAAAGTAGATTGAAGAAAATACTCTTTGTCCGCTTTCTGTTGTTTTCAAAAAAAAAAAATCAAAATTTCTTGACAATTTCCAAGGCTCAAAAAGCTTTTCATAATCAAGATCGGACGGACACTTACAAAAGATATAAGCAATTTATTTTATATTTTATATTAAACTGTTTTATCTTTTAGGATTTTAACAATCAATCAATCAGTTTTTTCCTCATAAAACTCTATTTCAAAGAATTCAAATGTCCACTGATCATCGTTTAACTGACTGTTAAATACGTTAAATATTATAGATTCGATTTGATTTCAGAACTTAAGAAAGTTATCTTATTCAGTCGATCCAGAAGTTGTTTTACTCTCCGATTTATTATTATTCGGATTATTCGCATCTAATTATAATTTGAAATATTTTCTTCTAAATTGTGAGATACTGTTTTTTGTGAGTCTTCTTCAGATAAGACTTGTTTATTAATATGGAAAAACCCCCTGCGAATTCACAAAAAGTAAAAAGTAAAAGAAAAATCTAGAGGAAGCTACGCTTGGCAACGGAATTCACTATGTTATCAATTGCATAACAAGCAATTATATGCAATTAATTGACATGAAGTACCTCCTTAGCAAAAATGATTCCAATTTATAAAATCATGATCTGTATAAATAAAAGTTGATTTGATGCAAAGTCAAGGCGATTCAGCCACGTGCGCGACAATTTGTACCAATATAACATTTCCTTCTGCGTGTGCGACCTTAAACACCTCTTTAACAGGGAAATATAGATTGGTCAAGTGGCTGGGGAGAAATAACTTTTGTGAGATGAGGAAAAACAGCAAGATCACTGGCAAATTTCATGATTTTTTCGCATTATCACTTTTAAACATTTTAAATCCAAAACATGAATGGCTAAAAGTTTACGCAAATAACTTTCTGTGACCCCTTCACACTCAGATTAATGGGGATTGGGCAAAAAGAGATTTTTGCTGGGAATTTTCCTAAAAGCTGGCAACTAAGAAATACTCACAATTCCTCTGGATTTGGACTGCGTGATCTTTCATTTCCATTGCCATTGATCACCTTTCCGTTGTTACCGTTGGTGGTATTTGTCATTTTGGGGTTTTTCTCCTTTTCTCCCTGTGTTCTTTATTTTTCTCTAAGTCCAATTAATCTGATGATTAAAAGTCGCGCGATCACTTTGGATATTTCCAATTTACAAATGAATAATCTCAACTGATCCAACAACTTGGTCAACACTTTAATCACCCAATAAATGAACTCGTCAGCACGACTGTTCGGAAGCAACTAAAGTCACCAGCTCATTGCTTTTATGAGGAGATCCTTGGGAATCAGCTGGCTCACATTGACGCGCTTCCATTGATAACCGCCGCACGAGTGATCAACGAGAATATACTAAACACAGTGGCTCCAACTGATAAGGGAATCACACAAATATGCTCTACTTTTTTCACTTTCAAAATAAACACAAGAGATAAATCTAATGCTTTTTCGGGATCTTTCTTTTTAGGTCTATGATCGCACTGAGAACTATCACAATTTTGCGGAGGAAAATCGTAATGTAAGAACAAGAATAAAAACATTTCTAGAGAATTTTGAGAAAGGAAATTAAAGAAAAACTTTATCAGTATAATGAGTTTAATATAAATTTATTTATATTTACAAGGATTTTTTCCGGAATCCCTCGCCTTGTTTGCGTGTGATCGATCTTGAATGATCCCCTCATGACCTTTTATCAATATTTTCCACCAGAGACCACCACGAATCCAGTTGATTTTCTTTCAGAAAATACAAGTTATTTATTCAATTGGAATACGAAGTCTGATTCATGCTATCAATTTAAAAGTTACAGATTTAAAACTTTAACAGCCCAAAACAGCATTTTTTGTCCGGTTGTCTGTTTCTCCATCTGTCTAAGAAAGCCAAATGTTCACAGATAAGAAACTTAGGATCTTCAGGGCCCCCCTTTAAGATTGATCAAGTGATTATCAAACGTTTTTTTCAAAATCATTGTGGAAAACAAATAACTATACTTTATCATCGCAAACCCCGTCCTCTCTATAAACAAAACGCGTCGGAGCACTCCGCAAAGTCTTAAACTTTACATACCTACACCCATTTTATGCGCATTGTTAATATTCTTACATTTTTTTCGTTTCGTGATCTCTTATGGATTTTCGGAAAATATAAAACTTTTAAACGCACGACAAATTCCTGTAAAGTGAATTGTTGATCTTTTTGTAAACAGATTATAAGTATAGTTACTTCAAAGTGTTGAAAACTTAATTTCCAATATGAAAATCTTTTTAATTTTCCTGTAATCGGAGCTTCCTTGAATTTAAAAATGTATAAATTCTGTTATGAAATTCTTGAGTGAAGTGAAGTGTAAAATTTCAAGAAGTTTCTGAACTTTCAGAAAGCTTATAGGGAGCTACTGACCGGCCTTCCGTCTGTTCGTCTACCAGAGAATAGAGCGAGAAAACCGTTATAGATAGTGCCTTGCAGTTTCGACAAAAGGTACATAAAGTAGGGGCAATTGCCAGGCGGCGTTATAGTCGACCTCCCCCACCCCTCCATCCGCCATTTTGAAAAGTTTTGAATATTCTTTTTGCAATATCTCGAGAAAAACTGATCAATTTTCTTGAAATTTCAATATGTGTAGCCTGAGTCGAGACTTTTCCAAAAATGTATGACTTATAAGTCTCTATATAAACCAGAAGCGGTTTAAATATTAAATTTCTTTTATCTTTAGTTTTAAATTGTCCGATCTTGATTATGAAACGCATTTTGAAGCTTGGAAATGTTCAGGAAACTTATATTTTTTCGAGAAAACTACAGAAAGAGCTAAAAAATTCGGAAAATGTAAGAAAATTTTGAAAATTTCATGGTTCTCATGATTCAGGTTTTCAAGATTATAGATTTTAGAGAGTATTTCTTTATCTTATAGTCTTTTGGATCAATATCAGGTTACTCAGTAGCTTCAGAAGAAATTTTCAACTTTTTAAAATTTTCACACTTCTAAGATCTAGAAAAACGTGAAAATATGATCGTGTTATTAAGACTTTAAAGGAAGATTTTACTTTTAATTTCAACCAAGTTTTCAACAGTTTATTTAAAGATACATATTCTTTCAAACCTAACAAATTCTTGTCTGCAAAACCTCTTTTTTGAAAACTTTCATTCTCCAAACACATCAAAACTTTCATTTAAGTGATTTTCATTGATAATTTGATTTCGAGTACTTTGAATGTTCAAACAAAACCACTGCAGCGACTAAAATTCATTGAGACTTCCATTCCTTACCTCCAAAGTCCAGCTCAAACCAAATTTGATCACACATTCCAAGTTAACTATCAAATAATCACAGCTCCCGGAATCCATCAAGCACGCATGACGCTTATCACGTGTTTTCATGTTGTGATCACTCGCTTCTCCGCCTGAGCCACGCTCTCTCTCTCTCCGCGCCAGTAGATTAAATAGTTCATTGAATTGAGAGATTATTACTTTTTGAAATGTCTTATTATTCGTCTCCTTGATTTTTTTTATATATTAATTTCAACTACAATTTTTTTTTAATGTAAAAAATCATACTTCTTTCACTGTATCGTCAGTTTGCATTCAAAAAAGTTCAACTCCATTCGACGGGATACACAATAATCTCAAGATATAATTAAAATGTTTAAAATACTTTCTTACCGCTAAAATACTTATCAATATAATTTATATAGGCTGGGGGGAGGGTGGGGGGATCGAAAGGAAGTGGGAAAAACAACTAGAGTTTGAAAAATCTCACTCAATATTCTTTTTTAGTCCTATAAGTCAAAGGAAAAAAATGGGGATTAAATAATCACAAAATTTACACAATTGCCTTCTATCCATTCTATCTTCTTTCTCATCTGCAAAAAGGAAGTTGAAATCCCTAAATCTAATGCACTAAAAGAGTCAATATTAAATAAATTAACGTTATAAATTATTACAATTAATGCGGGAATGTAAATTTTTGTAAATAAAAATTTATCTCCTCCGATTGATCGATTAAATTCAATTAGTTTTATTCCTTTTGCTCCTCCACGTTTTCTACTCACTACATTTCGGTATCCTCACAATAGATTAAATATTTTTTTTTGTTGTAATTGTAGTACTTTTTTTCTGTTTAGATCCACCTTCATCAATCTCATAAAAGTTAGAATAAATTTGTTTATATACCATAAAATTTGACACAGTTCATTGTTTTTTCTTTTTTAAAATTGTAACGTTTACATTTCTTTTTCATACCCATTTTTTAAATGTTTCTTTTACGGTTAATGACAATTTTTTTCATTTTGCCCGAAAAAACTACATTGAATAGTTATAAGAATTGGTATTTCCATTAGTGACTTTGTGGAATCGACAGTCATCTAAACAAGCGAGCTAATCACTTATACTCAACACAAATTTCACAACAACGAAAAAAAAGACTCTCAATTGGAATTATAATAGCTAAAATTACTCTAATTCTCTTTCTTTTCATACACACTGTTTGTAAAATGTTTCTGTAAAAAGTCCTAAAATATATAATTCAGCCCCAAAACAGGAAAAAATCATCAAATGGAAGTTGCACAAGATTAAATAAAAAAAAAAAACGAGTCAAAAAAACAAACAAAATCTTACAGTCATCCACGTTTTAAAAATGAGTCTTTAAAATCCTTTTTATTTATTTCTTCTTATTGGCCGCCGCTGCCTCCTTTTCCGCCTTCCGCAGTTGCTTCTCATGTTGCTTTCTTGTCTTCTCCTGCTGCTTCCTCTCCTTCTCAATCATATTCTTAAGCACTTTGAGGTGCCGCTTGAGCTTAGACTTATCATCACCAACAACACCCAGAATCTTAAAATCGCGCGAATCTAGCTGAAGCAACGCCCCACCCTCAACACCGCATTCAATAAACTTCTCCGTGTGATGCTCCAATCCAAGCGCCATCAGCCACTGACAAACCTTTAACAAGAAGAAAAAAGTAATATAAAGATTTTTTTCTTCGTAACTGAGAAATTACAACTTTGTTGGGGGACAAAATGATAAATAGGCCATTGACATATAAATATGGTGCTCGTAAAATTGAATAAAAGAACATTCTTATCTGTTTAATTATAGACTTGACTTGGTTTGTTGGAGTGATTGGATTTTTATAAAGTGCTCTTATGGAAATGGATCATTTCATGGGCTCATTTTCTACTAAACGTATGTGGAATGATATTTGCAGCTAAGGGTGCTGTCACACGGGAAAACTTTCTGTCCATATATTCTTATCATCATCATATAATAGAGGAATATAAAATGCCGTTAACACTTAACACTTGAATGATTAAGAAACATGAAAAGCGGTTTTAATTTTTTCAAAACCAAAATTTTTGCGAAACTTTCGATGACTAATCGATGATATCCGAAAAATCGAATGCAGAGCTCTTCATCAAACAACAAAAACATTTTAAAAAGTGTTAACACAATTCTAAACAGCCCAAAACAGTTTATAACAGATAAAATGTTTTCCGGGAATATTTCCAATGATCTAAAACTCTTTTGGAAATATCTTTAAACAGTTAAGAGGTTTCTAAACAGACCAAAATGGATTTTGACAGAAAATTAGTTGTTTTGGGAATGTTTTCAAACAGTTTATAACAGATTCTAATAAATAAAACGTTTTCAAATAGTCAAAAAAGCTTTGAACAGTCAAAAACAGTTTTTACTGTTTGAAAGTAAACACAGACAAAACTCTTAATGCTTCTAACTCTCAAATTCCAACACGAAAGGGTGAAGCCTAATGTGTGGTTTCGAATGTTCTAAATGGTTCTAAACCATGTTTCCAGGAAACACTATAGTTCATTCAGAAGCCTAATATTTAACATAGATTCTCGCACTGTTTTACAGAAAAAAATTTCCACTGAATAGCAGTGCCTGTCAAATTTCATCCAAAAATCATGGAATGTTTCACAAAAGAATATTTTGAAACATCAGAAACAGAGATTCATATTTCTGCAACTAAGAGAGTTATCGCACGACAAGAATCGAAGGAAAAATTTATGGCATCGACGCAATATAACTCGGCGAAAAGTGGCTTTCTCTCATCTGATTTACATTGGCTAGAAAGGGACACAAAAACGTAATATTGAGCAATTATTGTGTTCTCCGGACGCAGTAATTGCTCAGTTTTTTGTCCCTTTTTAACCAATGTAAATCAGATGAGAGAAAGACACTTTTTCGTCCAGTTATTACGCGATGCATATTAAACTAATTATTGCGCTAGCAACTTGTGTGTGACAACACATTGAGTTTTAGAGTCTTTTTCTAAGCTTAAAGAATTTTGTGTTAATTTTAAATAAATTTTTGATTTTCTACATTTTTCACTATTTCATAACCTAAAAAAATATGAAAACATACTTCTTTAGGGTAAACAAACTTCTCAAAATTATGATATTTTTGCATATTTATCAAATGTATTTGATGAAAATAAAAGCGACTCTCCAATTTTTAACATTCTCATTATAAATTGCATAAAAAGCAACAACCAGGGTCTTCTAATGCTAGGGAATCAGGGATGATTTGAATCACGAATTCATCAAATATACATGAGTTTCGTGAACTTTACCTGCATTCTAATGAGATAAATCCATTTAGGGTCTCTCTCACTTCCGGCGTTTTCCCATCACAGAAAATCCCCCACGCGTAATCCACAACACAACTTTAATTAAAATATCGGGCAATTGCTCTATCATTTATAACCTGAAAAAAGAAAACTTTTACCATCTTCCACTAGGATGTTAGTCATCTTTTGACGCTCAATGAGGGAAATTCTTGTGGGAGGAAAACTTTTCCACTCACACGCAAAGTGAAAGAGCAATTTCATCCTTGTAAATATATTTCTCTCTCTCTCATACACATAGATTTTCTTCATTTTATTATTTTTTTTTTAGGTTACGGGAGGGAAAATTTAGGCATCGATGGGAAAATTCTCACAAGATAAATTTTCATCGGTTCATTTGAGTGTCTTAATTATGGTGCCTGTTTTCGGCTGTGTTCCACTTAAGCGTGATATTGTTTTTTAAATTCAACTTCCTAGTAAGCTCCGCCCAAATAAAACCAGTTCTCAACGGATTCTTACGGTTGAGAACGATTTATTCGCATTTTTCAGTGGAAAATCATCTAATTTCCACCAATATCCAGTTTGTTTTATATTTGAGAAGAATATCTTAAAAGATTTTTCCGAAGAAACTCAATACAAGTTCAGAAAATGCCGATCAAGGGTGAGCTGACAGAGGAAATTTACGTCAAACTAACTGGCAAGTCAATTGTCAGTTCCGTCTGGCAACCCTATAAAAAATTCTCGCCTTTTTCTCACATAACCTCAATCGTATTTGGATTTCCACCAAAATCACTTGACTAGACACTCTAAAAAGGTGTTTTCCCGCCCTCTACGAATGCATAAAATAGATTTTCCACGGAAAAAGGGGCTAAAAGTTTTCCTAAAACTTACCTGTGCGTCACTGTCAAATTTCAAAATAAAACGTAGCCCAATATTCTCATTTTTACCAAAATTATCCTTGTTTTAGCGCTTTTAGCAAAATAATTTTCGCCCTTTAGTCGAAAAACATGATTTTCTTTGCATTTTCCCCTGCTTTTTTACTTTTATTTCACTTTTACATGGGAATGCGCCGCCAAATATCAATTCGACTCACAATTTCATTTTGACACTTGACAGCAACGCACGGAAAATAGTTTTTGCTCAGTTTTTAGCGAAAACTCCATTTTTTTACAGTCTATAGAGTGCGGAAAATAGAAATGGAGCGTCCAGTCAGTGATTTTAGTGGAAATCAAGGTGAAAAATCATTAGATTTTCCTGCTTGAAGCAATATCTCGGCAAGAAGTGACATTTTCCCTACTTGAGCGCCATCTGAAATAGGAGCTTTTTGGGGCTTCTTGGGAGGAAATTTGCCTCAATTTATGTTGAGGTTATTTTAAGCTATTTCGCGCAAATCCACTGGCAGCCAGCCAGAATCTAGCGATTTCTGCTTGCTCACCCTTATTTTTTAGTTAATTATTCGAACTAGAGGCGTGGTTTCTGGTGGGCGTGGCCTTATTTCCAATAACTAAACTTGTAAGCGGGGGCTTCCAAAAAATTTTCCCTTTACTTCCAAGTGAGTTTGTGGGAAAACTGTGAACTATAGACAAATGGGCGGGGCTTCTGAGAATATCATTGGGTGAGCGTGTGGCAGGCGTGTCCAAAACTCTTTTGGGCGGAGCTTCCAAAGAAATTGATAAAATATCACGGTAAAGTGAAGCCTTCTCCGTGTTTGTGAGAAAACCGAAGATAAATATCTGTTTTTTTACATCAATATCAGAGAAAAACGCGGTGCATTTTACAAATTGTCCTAAAAATATCTCCTACATGTGATAATCCTGTTTATCTTGGCGTTATCTCAATAAGATTTCCCTAAAATTGTGTGTTTATGTGCATTTTTTTTGGTTTCCTGTTCTATTCACGAGAAAATAATGGAAAATAAGAAAAAAAAAGAGACTAGCCTACAAAAGGAGAGAAGAAAAGTACAACATTACCCGAAAAAAAAACAGCCTATCCCTGGAACACATGCAGATCCCCACTGGGAAATCCAGCGTTGACTAACAGAGCCGTGGCGGCGTCATTGAAGGCCGGCGGTCCGCAGACACAGCAATAGCTGATGGAGTTGGGGGAGGTGCGAGAGGCCAAATCCATGGCAATCTCCTCAGATATCCTGCCCCTGTCACCGCCCCATGTCACCCCTGCATCCGACAGGATGTGCCTCACAGATAGTCTGAAATGGGCGGATATAAAAATAAAAATTCAAATGGACCATCAGAAAATGGAAAAAAGAAAAATTCTTTTTCCATTATCCACCTGAATTGCCATTACATGCCCGGCTATAAAAGAGGTCCATTTGGAATTTTTCTATTAGCCCTCTTCATTGATATTGCCTCCGGGCGTGGAGCGATTTCATTCCTTTTAACCTCTTATTTATGGCCAGAATGTGTTTCTTTGTCGAGAAATGACTTTTACATATTTGCAAGAGGGACAAAAAAAGATGGAAGCTTGAATTTAAAAGGTATTCAGGGCTGGAAAAGTATTCAGGGTTCTTATTGAAAAGTTCCTAACCTCAATAACAAAAGGTTAAATTTTGAGCCCGATCCTGATCACAGAAGTCGAGTTATTCAAGAAACAATTTTTTGGGATATTTCAAAATGGCGGATCAAATCAGAAATCACTTTTTGACAACTACATAGATATGGAGGAACTTTAAATCTATTACACAAGTTGTGAAATCTGGAAGAATCGCGCACTTGTAAAATCAATAGTAAGTGATGGCACTAACTTCTCCTAAAACTTGGCAAATTGACAAATCAATTTAACCTGAAAATTGCCAAATTGACGGATGAATTTCATTAGAAACGACTTCAATTTAAAAGATTTGGAAATTTTCGAAACAACTCTTCCAAATCCAAAAATTTATCATAAATAAATTCTAAAGTTTTTTAATTTTAAACCACAATTTCCCCCCGAAATATTTTATTTAAAACTTTAAGCACCACTAATAATTTCCATGAGGAAATTATTCAGTGGGTAATTTAGCTGAAGCACACAAGCTGGATGATTCCCCAAACAATTTTCATCCGACAATTTCGAGAGAGAGAGAACATTTTCAACTCTTTTTGGCCGCTTTCTCTCTCTTCTGAAATGGAGGAAGTTTTATCTTTTATTCATCAGTAAAAACGACTGGGACTTTTCCGTTTTTCACGAGCCACTTTATTTTCTCGAGCTCCCAAACACTTTTCCTTCTCACCAGTCATTATATAAACAGTGATTTCGACCCTCGCGCGCGTCGCTTCATTTGCCCCCGCAAACAAAAGTGGCGGAAAATCGAGGGGCGAATCATATTGAGGTTATGTTACATTTGAGTTTACGGTTTTAGAAAGTTTCACGGGTTTTCAAGAGTTTTTAGAAATCTTTAGAAGGTTTTTTAAGTCAATTAGTATTTTTATAAAGTTTATCGGATTTTTTTTATAGGTTATGACAAATTTTATAAGGTTTCTCGAAATTTTATAGGTTAGGACACTATTTTTTGTAGGTTATCGTGTGATTTCGATTAATTTAATTAGTTTGATTAGAGCTCGTACAGATTTACAGTCAGAGTTTAAGAAATCTATTGGGTTTCTGAGGTTAGATCAATATTTTAAGGTTATCTTGTTTTTCTGGTTTTTTTTTGCACAAATTTTAGAATATTTCTTATTATTTTTACAACTTTCACGATATTTTGTTGAATTTCACCCACAAAACTTTCTGAAAACCTGCACTAAACGGAATGAGAAACCCCTGTCACTAACATTTTCTCATGAACAACCCTTTATTACGAAAATTCATGAAAAAAATCCCTCAAATTTAAAAAAATACCGCGAACTTTTGCAAATTCGTTACAATTGATCAAATTTAGGTCAAGAATAAAGAAATTTTCTTAAAGGTTAAGAAATAAAAAGAGGAAAGAGTTGAATGTGAAACCCTTTTGGGATCGCATTTTGCGCGCCCACTCAGGAGAAAAGCAAGGCAAGTTGTGGGCAAATAAGTAAATTGGATTACCTCGAGTCCTTCTCTGCAATCGCCTCCAATTTCCCACGACACCAAATGTCCTCATCTGTCCGATTGAAGAACACCAACTTTAAAAGTTCTCTGTGGGGAAATTGGCAAGAATCTATTATTGTCTACTGAACATTTTATGGAATAGAAGTTGGTTTTATTGCAAGTTTAGAGTTTTATTTTATTTTTAACCCTTCTTAGTATTTATGAATATCCTGAGTATAAGTTCTGCCCAAGGAAAATTTAGCCCCGCCCCCTTTAGAAGATGTAAGTTAAAGTTATTTCAATCTTTGGATTTGAGGCTTCTATAATCCACAAGAAAACTAAAGCTATAATGGGCGTGGCATTCCATTGTATTATCTTCATCCAAATTCTTCCATGACTTTGTGGGAAACTGAGAACTAAAGTGGGAGGAGCCTATCGGTCCTGCCCTTTCTATTGAAATTTTTCCAATGATCTTACGGGAAACTAGGGAAAAGAGTTTTCATGGAAAACTTCATACAAAAAAGGAGGAGGCGGAGCTTACCAGAAGATTTCTTTAAACTAAAACATTAATCCTATAATGGGCGGAGTCTTCAAGACGTGCCCTTTAGTGATTATTAAGAGACTAATGGGCGGAGCTTCTTATTATTTTATCTTTAATCAAATTCTTCTATGACTTTAGGAGTTTTAGGGGGAAATGAGGACTAGAGGATTTTTAGGATGGGCCAAGTCATTCGCAAGTGGGCAGAGCCTTTGAGTCCCACCCTTTCTATTACTTAGTAGGTACAGTTCACCAGACGGGGTTCTCAATCAAAACTTTTCCATTGATGTTCCGGGAAAATAAAGAAAAACGTTTTTCAGGGGAGGTTCACACAAAAATGGGCGAAGCGGGACTTACCATAAGATTTCCTTTAATTAAAGAAATCCTTCAATGGGCGGAGTCTTAAAGCCCAGCCCTTTGTAGTTACCAATAGAGTAATTGGCGGATTTTCCCAATAATTTACCTTTATTCACATTATTACATTAAGCTTACGGGGAAAGGTTATCCTATCTCAAGGGACAACCTTTACACAAGTGGGCGGATCCTTGTTTCTATCATAATTTTGGTAGGCGTGGTCTAATATCTATTGAAGGCGGGGTTTATGTGAGAATAATTTTTTGTATTCTAAATTTCTCATTTTCTACAAAAGGGCGTAACCTAATATTTTTGGGCGGGGCTTACCAGAAGATTCCCTTTAATTAAAATCTTTCAACAAGTTTATGGGAGTCCACACGCAAATAAGAATCCTACAATTTTTATGATACATATAGTGGGCGTGGTTTAATGTCATTTTGAAGGCGGGGCCTAAAGATTCCGCCCACAAATGTGAGAAAGTTCGTTGACATTCAAAATTTTCGCTAAAGTGGGCGTGGCTTCTGAAAAACGTAGTTATTATAAAAGAAATTTGAAAGTTTTTTACTCTTACATTCTGTTGTTGCTGCGCTCCAGCAGGTAGTCGATAATCCCAAGAATCGGCGTAATACCACTTCCGGCCGCCAGGAGGGCGATCCTGCTGTGATTCTTGAGATTGTACAAGGCAAAGCTCCCGCGTGGCTGTGACACTTTGAGGCCACTCGCAGTGGGATTTTGGCGCGTGATGTGTTTCGAAATGACACCACATGAGTAGCTCTTCACGAGGAGTGCTATGCAACTTCCGGGACATGGCACAGGCAGATATGATTCTGGCACTGGGGTGTAACTCCGTGTCGCCTCACCTCCACCTGTTCCGACATCACAGGGGCAATAAATTGGGTATTATATGCACGTTTTTCTGAATACTTTATGAGCTTTTGGCATTCAAGTTCGCTCTATCTTGCTCTGTGATATCGATTTGGACTTATAATAAAGTTTAGGGATGGAAAAGGTGCGCTTAGAGATGGTATGTGATTTTAATATTCATATATATAACTTTGAGAAAACAGAAAAGCAGAAAAGGAATTCCATTCGCATGTCAAAGAAGTCAAAGGATCAGTAT
Source organism: Phlebotomus perniciosus (assembly GCA_918844115.2). Taxonomy (NCBI): domain Eukaryota; kingdom Metazoa; phylum Arthropoda; class Insecta; order Diptera; family Psychodidae; genus Phlebotomus; species Phlebotomus perniciosus. The sequence goes on along the minus strand of CAKKOB020000214.1, from coordinate 56,657 downwards.
ATCAATAAATATGTTATTGCAAAATGTAGAGAAATTTTACAAAGGATGTTTGTAAAATATGTATTTACTAAAGCTCCGAAAGTTTGTGAAGATTTTAAATTCTTATGAACAAGTTAAAAAATTCAACAGAAAGTTCCGAAAAGCTTTTGGAAAGCTTCCTAAATCCTTATTTTTTTAATATATTTTTTTTAAATATATTTTTAAAGATGAAAGGCTTTTCTGGAAGCTTTCCAAGAAAAGTTCTGACATTTCACTAAAAGCTTTTCAAACAAAAAACTTATAAAATGGTAATAGACAAGTTAGAAGCTTTTTGCTAAAGCTCAGAAAGCTTGTGAAGCTTTGAATTTTTAATGAAAAAAAAATCGACAGAAAGTTCCGAAAAGCTTTTGGAAAAGCTTCCTAAATTCAAATTTTTATTTTTTAAAAATTTAGTTCTTAAGATGAAAAGCTTTCCAAGAAAAGTTTTAACATTTCACTAGGAGCTTTTCAAACAAAAAACTTATAAAATGGTAATAGACAAGTTAGAAGCGTTTTGTTAAAGCTTCGAAAGCTTTTAATTTTTAATGGAATAAAATCAAAAAATCGATAGAAGAAAGCTCTAAAAAGTCTTCGAAAAAGCTTCCTAAATCCTTATTTTTATTTTGTAAAAATATATTTTTTAATAGCTTTTTTGAAAGCTTTCCAAGACAAGTTCTGACATTTCGCTGGGAGATTTTTAAACAAAAAAACATATGAAATGAAAATGGACAAGTTGGAAGTTTTTTGCTAAAACTCTGAAAGCTTTTGGAGCTTTTAATATCAAATGAATAAGTTTAAGAATTCGATGAAAAGCTTTTGGAAAAGCTTCTTAAATTCTTATTTTCATTTTTTTAAATTATTTTTTATGTTGAAAAGCTTTTCTTGAAGTTTTCAAAGAAAAACATTGCTAAAGTTCTGACATTTCGTTAGGAGCTTTTCAAACAAAAGAAAACTTATAAAATGAAAATAGACAAATTGAGAGCTTTTTCCCCCAAAAAAAGGAAAAAAAAATGCATCAATTAGTGGAAGTTTATTACCTTCAACACGCGCTGAGACACTGACGTGATAGCCGATGGGATGAATTTGGAGGATTCTCCTTTTGGGTCGGAGGACCACAGCGTAGGAGTCACGATTGAATTTATGGCACGTGATGGCGTCAAACTCTCTCACGCCCATCTCCGCATCCGTCACCTTCTTCCTCTCCAGCATTCCAAAGGATGTCCAGAGGGCGGGTGTCGCCTTGCCAAACACCACTTCCACCTTTCCCGATTCAACGGCAACACGCGCCGTGCACGGCCATTTCACCTCATGGGCGAACTTGAGCTGAAACAGGTGAGTCGTGTGCTCGATCAGCACTCTAATATCAATCTCCTGATCACTCATGTACTCCACCGTGACGCCCGGATTGCACAGAGACTTCGTGTAGAAGATTATTGAGAGATCCGAAGTCTTCTGGATCCAATCGAATCGCGGTAGAATCTCAACTTTTTCGGGAGATGGGGGAGCAGTGGGAGTGGGTGAGGGTGTAAGGGATATGCTGAAGGGCAAACGAAAGCCCCCATTGGCCGATGTGGGGGATGATTGGGACTTACTCTGGACGGAAGAGTCCAGTGGTTCTGACAAAGTCACTGTAGCGACATTTCTCAAGGGACCAATATAGCATTTTGCCAGCAATTGCTCATAGTTCACCCAAGCGTGCACTTCTTCAAATAACTTTGTGGCATCCTTACCCACTCCTCTCATCAATTCATCAATTCCTTTGGAAGAGAAGATAGAGAGCACATTGCAGGAGAATTTCATTGATAAAAGTTACTAATTTGTTGAATTTTGTGGCTTTAATATCAATTAAGGTGTTTTTGAAGTGAAATAAATAAAGAAAAACGCAAAAAATAAGATTAGCCGAGACAAATACCAGTTTAGCCAAGACACATTAAAAAAAAACTGTAGAAAGTCATAGAAAAACTTCATGTTTTCACTAAAAACAATAAAAGTAAAAACAAAACGTAAAAAATAAACATAAACTTTCTAAAAAAGTTCTTTAAAATCTAATCCCAGACACCTTTATCAAACAGCGCCACCTATTGAAAAATTCCCCCACAATATCAACTCACCACCAGGATGAAAGTCCAAATACTGCGTCACATTGTACACCTTCCCACGAATTGCTATCCACGCATCCCCCTTCTTGCAATGCTTTGCCAACTCAGCGTGACTTACTGGTGCCACGATGCCCTTCGTGCCCGCCAAATCACAGCCAGAACTCCCTAAGCGGATCCAATCCATAAGTGAGTGACCCGGTTTGAGAGCGCATTTGTTCCTGGGATTGCCTGTAAATTGAACAAAATTGCACTCAAGGTGGTGAAAAAAAAATCCCCTTTCATCCCCTTATAAAGTTTAAAGGTCACAATGTCGCTTCTCCCCGAATCCCCCTGAATGTATGCAAGATGAATATTTGAATTTCAAAAAATGTCCCTTCTAGAGAGAGAGAGAGAAACTTTTGCTGCACGTCAAGTCATGCAAATCCCTTTATTATGCGTTCGAGTTGAAAAATTGTGCTTCATCACATGGAAAAATTTCTCCCAATTGACGCATTCTTGCACATTCCCTCATTCAGTGATAAAACTCATTGGAATTTCCATCAATTTGTCCCTAGCTCAATCAAGAGGAAGTCTATGTTGGATGTTTATTCATTCATGAAGTTTGCAAGAAGTATTATAATATATGAACAAGAGAAATTTAATTGAGATAACGGGCCGAAAATTGGACGAAAATACATTCTCGGGGTTTTTCGTCCAATTTGGGGGCAAAATATGGGGAGTCACATCGCCAACTGGCATGACAATTCACCATGGTCATCTTTTTGACACTCAGATGGATAACCACCAAAAGTGGAATAAATCAGTCTGCGCGCGGCGCGTCAGAAAGATGTTTAATAATGAAATAAAGCGCTTTTTGCTAAGAAGGGAAACTCCAAGGCGTTTTTGAATTTCAAATGAGTGATTTTCTAGCCTCAAAAAGACGCCATTTTGACCATTTTCTGTTTAAAAAGCGCTTATTTTTAGTCAAACCAACGCTTTTCTAGGGAAAAAAGCGCCAATTTTTCGTCAAGGGGATATTTTTGTAAAGAAAACGCCTGTTTCACTGCAAAACAGGAGCTTTTATTAAATTAAAAATGCGCTTTTCTAACGTTCAGCGGATACTTTTTATGAAACAAGCATTTAATCAGTAACAGGAGCTTTCAAAGCGAAGATATTATGGTCAGAAAGACGTACTTCTACATTTTCTTGAAAAGATCCCCAAAGCTACAATGCAAAAGCTTTGAAGAGCTTTCACCCTATCAATTTTATTTTCTATAAGCTTTTTACGAAAGCATTCTAAGTGAGCTTTCTAAGAAATCTTTCCAAATAAAACTGTCTAAATAAGCATTCTAAGAAAGCTTTCAAGAGAAAGCAAGAGCTTTCTAAGTAACTTTTCTAAGAAAGGTTTCTAAAGCTTTGTATGAAAGGTTTTTAAAGCTTTCTATGAAAGCTTAAAGAAAATCTACAAAAGCTCTCTAGAATTTTCATAAGCTTAGCGTTCTTAAAATTGTTCGAAAAGCTTTACAAATTTTCCAGATTTTTTTTCTAATGCTGGTAAATTTCTGTTAGAGCTTTATATCAATCTTGAATGTTTTCATAAGCTCTTATAAGGTTCTGGAAGAACTTCCCAAAGCTTCTGTTTTTTTTGGAAGTTTTCAAAATTACCACTTCTCAAAGCTCACACTCACTTCAAATGTACACCACTTCTAACTATAATATCACCCCCTTGGGTGCTTTTAAGACTTCAATAAGGCGCTTTCATTCTTAAACCAATCAAGTGCTTTTCTAGTGGAAAAAGTTCCAATTATTCGCTAAACAGATATTTTTTCCGAAGAAAACGTTTGTTTTAAAATTAACTGGTGTTTTTATAAAATAAAAAAGGCGCTTTCTTAACGTCCAGTGGATACTTTTCATAAAACAATCATTTAATCCGTAACAGGCACATCTATAAAATTTAACAAAACGCCTTTACAATTAACTTAATAATTGCATTTTCGTATCATCTTCGGTTATATTTTGCATCCAGTGGCGACACATTTCCGGAAACATACATATTTCCTCCTAATTTTACGACCTTCTTATGGGCAAAAAATTACTATAGGATATGTATGAAGTGTGTTCTAATGTATAATTCAATTTAAGATCCCCCACGAGGTGGGCGAGATTGCAATAAACCTAGTTTATATACATTTATGGTCGCCAGGAATAAAACTTGATGGAGTCAACTTATTTATTTTTTACGATCACCCCCCACCCTCGGTGTCTTCCACTCTGAACCGCAAGCCACACAGTGTGTCATTTTCAATCATAAAATTATGAGAATATGACTATGTAAATTGTGGTCGCTAATGCTCCTAGCATATTTTCATCCATCTCATTCGCGCGCGCGAAAAGAAAAAAACTCCCGAAAAATGTCTGATGGGGGGAAAACTTTCCTTCTTAAACGCTCAAAACTCAATTGTAATTCAACCACAAAAGGTGGAGCCGATGAGGGGGTGGCGAAAAAAAAAGAATTATCAACTTGTCTGTGCGGTATAATTTTCTCCCCAAGTCCATTTTCCATGCCATCGGCGGAAAAGTCTCTCGAGCGGGGTGGATGAAAATTATTTCATCTTATATTGGGGCGTAAGATGAGTGAGATTTTCCTTTTCCATCCAATTTCTCAACATGGTGAGGATTCCTTCACATCTCAATTTTCTCTCAATTTCCATCGAAATCCAATTATCATCCCGCGCCCAATATTCTTTCTATCACCGAAGGGATAAGAAGTCAAGGGGGAGATATTATGGTTAGAACATGATTTTGGATTTTTTTATTTAAGATTTTGGATAGAGAAATTACAGATTTTTTTTAACCTTTCAACAAAGACTAGAAGGTTTTTGAGCTTTTCATCGAATTTTGTACAAAAATTTTAAAGCAATTTTTAAAAACTTTTAAAATTTTTAAAATGCTTTTACGTCACTTTGAAAATCCTGAAAGTTTCCTATAGAGATTTAGGAAAAATTATAAGAATTTTGAAAAACTATTTTGGAAGATTTGCGAAATTTCTAGATTGCTTTTCATTAAATTTTATTGAAAGTTCTTAAGTTAAAATACTTTTATAAATATGTATCTTTAGCAATTTTAAGTCACATTTTGAGCTTTAGCAAATCATTCAGAAAGTTTAAAAAAAATCCAAAAAAAAGAAAAATCAACAGAGCTTTCATAATTACATTTAGACTCCCATATCTCCCCACTGGATAAAAGTTCCCCGGCACATTGAAATGGTTTTGGTTGGAAAATTTTACAAACAACTTCTCTCCTATTCGCCCCCAAAGAAAGTGTTTTCATTCTCCGGCCCCTTATCAACACAATCTCTCCTCTTGTCAATTTTGAGTGCCTCCCGAAAAAGGTGAAAGATAAACTTTTCTCTCTCTCCTGTCTCAACCACCAAGTTCAAATGTTCCCAAAAGTAAAAAAGTCCACACGTGTGTCTCATACGATGAATAAAATTTGTAATTCAATGTGTTGTCAATTGAGAAGGGTTCTTTCTTTTACGAGAAGATTCATGTGAAAATCCCAGATTTCACTGATTCACGCAATGTAAAACGGATCAATTCAAATACGGATTTTGACAACCATAGTTTGTCAAGCAGTTGACAGCTGTCAACGCTAGAGTTTGACAGCTGTCAACGCTTTGACATAATTTTAAAGCTTTAAATGCCTATTGAAGTTGTTATTTACATTTCAGCCAGAAGTTTTCTCTTCTGTTTGACTTTCCCCATCTTTTTTTCCTCAGTAATTTGCCTTCTTTTTTTTTGGGGATTGCTTTTTCACGCATAATCTCCAAAGGGTCCTCTTCAGTGAACCAGAAGACGAAATGGATATTTTCTCATAGTCGATAAACCATAATGAAAAATTCAAAGCGCATAATTTCAATTAGAACATCTTCGCCTTTGATGTCCTTATGAATGGATATTAAACAGTTCAGATGGGAGGAGCAAAATTTTCTCAATTTATATTACTTTATCCCAAAGATACTTGGATAAAGTCAATTGAATGTTTAAAGGTGAAGATTATAAGCTTCAAAGTCCATTATTTACTCTCTCTCTCTCCCCTCAAGATAATATTGAATTTTCTCTGACATTTTTCCAGTAGAGCACAAAATTTTTGGAGGGGATTCCAAAAGAAAATGTTTTCAATCTTATCCCAATTATGAGACACACTCTAAAATTGCTCTTGAGCTGTCCCCCTGTTGAGCGTGATAAATGGGGGAGTATCAGAGGGATATGTTTGCTTAAAGCACCATAAGAGATTATTCCTGGGCAAAGTGGGAATTGTAATTCAAGTGGGTTGTCCTGGCTCAGGCCACAACGATGGAAATGTTTATTTAATTGCATAGGAAAATGTCTCTCATGAGCAAAATCTCTTGAGAATTTCCCAGAGAGAGATTCATGGTTTTTCCCACACACAAAAATATATAAGGACGAGCCACAATTATGAATCCCACAAGTGATATTTTACACCCAGGATAAAATCTTGACGAGATTTTTCTGGCATTTTTTATCATATTAAGCTGCTATTAGGATGGAAAATGTTGTTTAAAAAAAACTATAATTTATTAGACTTTATCATAATAAGGTCGTTTATTTGACTCATTGAAGAAAACTTGCTATAAAGTAAAACGCGTACTATAAAATACTGACAATGAATCCTATAATTCTTCATTTGTGAAAATTGCGGTTTCTAGGAACAGAAACACACCAAAACGGTTTCTAATATCTAAAATGTTTTCAAACAGTCAAAAATGTTATCTCTGAACATTTGAAACTGTTTTATTGTAGAAATCCATTCGTCCGTTCATTTAATAAGCTTTCTTTGAAATAATCTCAAAGCGCTTTGCTTATTCGTTGTAACTCGTTGTTGCTGTAAAAAGTTCAAAATTTGTGAACTTTCATTTTATTCGTTTGCCATAATTTCACGATTTCGGGTTCACGAACGCCTCCGAACTGCCATTTTATAGCAAGTATCGATGATTTGCGGGTAGTTTTGACAGTTCATTTCCAAGAAAATGGGAAGGGTTTCCGATTGACTCCAAAAAAGGGATAATCTTCATGTGAATTGAGGGAACTGGAGAGAAGATCGGAAGGTAAAATCTCCAAGTGTTAAATGGTTCTTCGAGAAAAATACAGAAGGAAGATTGAGGTTAGGAACCCATTGATACGAATATTCCTCTCTGAAGAGCTGAACCCATAAAAATGAGAAAAGCGGTCCATGCATTTTGCATTGTGACTGTAATCTTAGTTTCTGAATTACAAAATAAATAAATAAAAAAGGGTTTCTCGACCCTAAAAAACCTAAAAGATAAACACGAGACAACCTGTAAACAAGCGCCCCCAACAGTACCAATTTATATTAATACCATTTCGTTTGATTTTCCCGATAAAATCAACAATTTCTTCACCCCTCAAGATCCTTAAGTTACATTGAGTTATTCAGGAAATCAAGATATCCTTCAGAATACATACATTCCTGAGTGAGGCGGGTAAAAGCGATAGAAAGAAATCGAATATGTATCTCACTGATACTACATATGTACAAGGCTAACCTACTGATAACACAGGTAAGCAAGATATAGGTAGCAATATCCCTTTTTTTTTCTCTATGTCACCCTCTCACCTTTTCATTTATATCCTCGCACCATTTTTTTGCGCCTCCCCCCCCACCCTCCCGCTCAGTCAATATCATATACAAGAGATATTGCCGTGAGAATTGGAAAGCATACATATACAACATTGGATGTTTGAGGAAAAGATCCATGAGTCATGAGTAAACAAATGGATAGAATTTTGCGAGTTTTTTTTATTTCTTCTTTTTCTCTTGATACATCTCTGAGCCGTGAAGAAAAAGTTTATCGAGAAGGAAAGGCCACGAGATATTCTCATGTTAAGAAGCAGGTGGTAAGAAGAAAATGTTCACGGCTCATTTTATCTTCTCTTCACAAAGTGATAAAAATTCATTTCACTCTCTGCCAAAGACAGAAAAGAAGAAGAAAAAAAAGTGAGAGGAAAACTGAGAAGATGGAAGATTAACGTTATGATGGAAGTGAGAATGAAATACATATAAATCGACCGATAAAAGTCCTTAATGGTTCCGGAGATACATCATATACATATAATAGAAATATATCTCAACAATTCACATGAACATCATTTCATATCCCTTCACGCTTTTATTCATCGCACTTTCATCCCTCAAGACTTTTCTTCTGTTTCTTCTTTTTCTTCGGGGGGATGAAGACAGGGAAAATTAATAGACATTATTATTATCTCAGCACGAAAGAGAGAAACACAAAAGAACATCCTTTTATCTATTCTCTCATTCAATTTATTTCTCATTAAATTATTGTGCTTTGCAGCGCGAGATCTGTTTATTCAGGGGATATTCTCTTTTCTCTTAATTTATTTTTGTTATCATGTGAAGTGATGCAGTTGTGCAATCAGTATACTTTTCTCCGAATTAGCGCCTCACTGTTTGCTCAGTCAATTTCGCAGAAATTCAATTTTAAAGCATCTATTCTGCTTAAGGGGAAAATAATTTAAAGCGAATAAATATGTTGTCTAAATATTAAAAATTTTGTAAAATTTTATCGTAAGCTCAATATTTTAAAGTTGTTTTTCTCACTATTTTGAAGTTTTAAATTAAAATAATGGAGTCCGTGTGTCAGAGCCTAGAGACCAAACGGTTGCAGATGGAACCCTTGTGTTTTCAGGGGACCCCCTAAGGTCATAAACAGACCTGTAATTTTTCTATAAATCCAAGGGGGAGACATTAGGATCAAGGAGACGATACATTTTGTTTAAAAGTTTCCCATTAATTCCGGGACTTCGGAAGTGTTGGAAAGCTTCAATGTAAGCTTTAAAGAGCTTTGAAGTGCAGCTTAAAAAAGCCTTGAAAGGAAGTTTAAAAGATCCTTTAAAAGATGTTTAAAAAAGACCTTTGAAAGAAAGCTTAAAAGAGCTTTGATAGAGAGGTTAAAAGAGTTTTGAAGGGAAGCTTAAAAGTTTTGAAAAGAAGTTTAAAAGAGCTTTGAAAGGAAGCTTTAAAGAGCTTTGAAAGGAAGTTTTAACAAACTTTGAAAAGATGTTTTCAAGAG
>CAKKOB020000214.1:29998-47421 GCA_918844115.2 Phlebotomus perniciosus | reverse complement strand
GACACATAAAAGTAATATTGTGGGATTATTGTGTTCTCCCGACGCAATAATCGCTCAGTTTTTTATCTCTTTCTAATCAATGTAAATCAGATGAGAAGAAGAGAGTCTTTAGCCAAGTTATTGCGTCGATGCGATAAATTCTTGCGTCGATTTTTCTCGTGTGAAATTATTACTTATTACAGTGAAAATCCATGAAATTTCTAATCATTCGAAAAATTTTTTCCAATATAAGAGCAGAAAATGCCTTTTACTGAGTTATCAGACGAGAAAAATCGACGTAATAACTGAGCGAAAAAGTGTCTTTCTCTCATCTGATTTACATTGATTAGAAAGAGATAAAAAACTGAGCGATTATTGCGTCGGGAGAACACAATAATCCCACAATATTACTTTTATGTGTCCCTTTCTAACCAATGTAAATCGAATGAGAGAAAGACACTTTTTCGCCGAGATTATTGCGTCGATGCGTCAAATTTCTCGTTTGATAACTCTCTTAAACGGTATGTGTGTTAAATATGACACATAAATATTTTGGAAGTTATCCGAAGTTTCTCAGATAAGCATTTTTTCCTCCTTATTTTTCGAAGATTCTTGAACTTCCTTGAACTCAAAAATGTATAAATTATTCTCTGAAATTCTTGCGTGAAGTTCAAGGATTAAATGAATAACTTTCAATTGTAAAAATCTCTTGATAGAACTAATGTCCGTGTGACAGCGCCATAATTATTTCAATTTATTTTCTGCATTTCTAACAACATATTTTCTTAATTCCAACAAAATGCAACAAAATCAAATTTGATTAAAAAAGAATTTTTTTTAAATACATATTATTATTCCTGAATTGACTAAAGATCTTTGGGAAGGTAGGAGAAATTTAGAAAAATCCCTATATACATACCTGTTCTCTGGACCACTGATGAACCGGTCCATTTTGCCAATTGTGGGACGTTTTGCTCTTCTGCTCGCTGGAGAAGCTGCCACTCGATCCCGAGAGATCGAGAGTTCTATTCGGCGAATAAGCTCCTGGAGAAGTTGATCCAGAGCTAATGCTCGACGGTGACGGTGGTCCCTGTTGTTGTTGCCACGGAACAGACCCAGGTGGAGAAAGCGTCTTTGGAAAGATGTTTTTCACTGAAAAGAAAACCCAAACAATCATTATTTCTCCTGCATTTTCCACAAACTAATGAAATCAATTTTTCACTCTTCAATTTGACTACAAATTCTCAAATGTTTTTATTTTTGTGCAAATTAAACTGAAACAAACACAGTTTAGAAAAAAAAATAAATTGCATTTCAGCAACACAACGCAGAAAAGAAAAAATAAAAGTGTGGAAGGAAAACACTGTGAGAAAAAGCTCATCGCAGAGAAATACCCAATAAATTCGTGCATGTGCTGTGGAGGAGTGAAAAAAAACACCAAATCAACACACAAAGAACACAGGAAAGGCTCTAAGAACATATCAATAAATTTGGTGAAAAATAAATAAAATAACACACCAAAAAAAAAACATGATCCATATAAATAAAAATCCAACCAAAAGAGACCATAAAGGAAAACCTATGCAAATTTTTGCAATTTTTTCGGTCTTTTTTTCTTGCATATTTACACAAATAAAAGAAAATGTGTTTTATTTTAATTTTCCACTTTTTTTTTTGAAATGGAAAATTTTTCCACCACACACGCTTCTCTTTACCTCTTGGCTGTGCCTCATTGACCGCCTGTCGTATTTCAACGAGTAAATTCTGTGTTAATATCGCCGTGGGATTTTGTGGTCGACTTATTTCTGCATAATTATCACAAGATTCTCTCGACGAATTATCGCTTCCACCTCGTCTACTGTGAGAGAGATGAAGAGTGTGGATTGTTTTTTTTTCGGGAATGGGTTGGGATAGAGAAAAAAGTGTGTTAATAATGTGATTTTTCTTCCTTTTTGTCAAATGAGACAAAACGCAAAAGAAAAGAGAGTCACAACAGCCACAAGATGTGTTTCTTGTTCTTTTTTTTTTCTTCATCACTCAAAGCACATTCCCACACTCTAATGATGGGGAGTGTTTAAAAATTAAATTATTAATTTGGACTAAGGTAAAATTTGCATTGAGAACTCGTGGCAGCGATTTTTGGTTCTCTCTCCAACTCATAATTATGGATTTTGTCGCGCAGCGCGATAACAAATAATAAATAAAAAAAACATCTAATTAGTAATTAGCCAGAAATAGATTGAAAATGTTTATAATAACATTGATAAAATATAATAAAATGAATGCTCTCTTTGGCAATTTTGTAAAAATAAAAACATTAGAAACATAAACAGGATTCAGTCTGTTTTGTGTTAAAGTTTAAGTGATAAATTTCTTTCTTGACGTTAAAATTTTTGAAGTTAAATTTATACTTTCCGAATTCAAGGGAGTTCATGCATGTATTGATAAGGGAAAAAAATCTTTTTGAAACAATATTTTTACGATTTTGAGGCAATGAGAAAGTCAATTCTCTAGAGTCGAGGGATGACTCATATAGAGAAACCCTTTTCATGTGTCCGAGCAGCACAAAAATTGCACCGTAAAATCCAAAAATTGCTTCGTGAAACCCGAGAAATAAAAAAAATGTAACGAGAAACCCAAAAATTGCATCGCAAAACCCGTGAAACCCAAAAATTGTAACGAGAAACCCAAAAATTGCATCGCGAAACCCGAGAATCTCAAAAAATTGTAACGAGAAACCAAAAATTGCATTGCGAAACCCAAGAAACTCAAAAATTTCATCGCGAAACCCGAGAAACCCAAAAATTGCATCGCAAAACCCGAGAAACCCAAAAATTGTAACGAGAAACCCAAAAATTGCATCGCAAATCCCGAGAAATTCAAAAATTTCATCGCGAAACCCGAGAAAGCTAAAAATTGCAATGAGAAACCCAAAAATCCTGTAAGCAGGAAAAGGGGTGATGACCCCAGTTACTTTCATTGCTTCATTCCTCATTTTTTACGAAAGCCTTTTCTGAATTTTCTATTACCTACCTAAACATTTTTAACTTAAAAATAACACCTCAAAACATCCCAAGAAACACTTTCGATCGCGACAACTTGATTGTCTCGAAAATCTAAGGAATTTTAAGCATTATAATGTTATGGCGATCCAAAAACTGTTTCTTGGCACGTTAAATAAGGAAAGCAAGAGAAATTATATAAACAAAAAAAAAACTCTAAAATCAGAAAATCCCAAACTAATTGCTGCCACGAGTCTTGCAATGCGGGAGGAAATTTTAGAGGCACCTTTCGCGTTTTGTTAGCACTTGATTGAGTTGCTCAGTGAAGGAGGATGGAGGCCTGAGACCCTTGCGCCGTATCGGATACATCCAGCTATCCGATGCATTACCACTGTCGCTCAGCTTCTCACTGGATCCACCCAGAATACTGTCATAGGAGCTGCTCAGCTCACTGGTGTGCGACACCGCAGACTCAAAAGTACTTCTGCCCGCCGGCTTAAAAGTGCTCGCAATTGTGGTGTGAGTCACATTGCTGCTCCTATCCTTCTGCACTTGTGCATACAGTGGTGATGATCCCATCTCTGTGATCGGCACCGGAGCCATATTGGGCGTCAATACAGTGGTTGGAGTGGAGGATGTTGTCGGTGGCGACGGTGAGAGGGAAACTGGTGGTGGCGGTGGCGGAATCGTGGCAATCTCCTGATAGATGAGATTTGTGGCCGCATAGTGACTGACAGTTGGAGAATCTTCAACAACCACCGGTGATACATCAGATTGAGACACTGATGTGGATTGTGTACGATCCTCCTCGTCAGTTGTCTCATCCAGAGCACAATCTGAACTGCTACTGCTCAAGCTCTTCTTACCTTTCGGCAATTGGCGCTTCGACAGACCCCCACGTGATGCTGCAAAGAAGACATAACACATTTTCCAGCGACTTGTCACCCCCTCACACACACCAACATAATCCTTTCCGGGAGGAAATAAAAAAAAAGTCGCCCATCGCGACCTTTTTCGCCACCAAGCCTCGCCCTCTCTCCCCCTCTCTCTCTCTGCCTCTCTCATGCCCAACGACACACAGAGATAGAATTTGTAGTCAAAATATAAATTATAACAGAGAAATATATAAGGGGGGAAAAATATTTGGCCACAAATTCAATTAAAAAAAGGAGGAAAATGATAGTGAAATATATAGAATAAATTATTGTTAAAAACTCACAGGAAGAATTTAACACATGCAGATAGCTCTTGTTGGCTGTTTGGCTCTCACCTAATCCGCTCTTGCACTTGTTCGCCGAATTATCCAGCAGCTCATGCTGTGGTATTGCCGTGTCCAGTTCATCTTTCAGTGGCAATTTCCTCTCAACAGTGGCTGTCTTCTCACCCTCACCCTCAATCGACACATCAGATATCTCCGTGTCCGACAATTCAGTATCGAACTTGGGAAAGTGTCCAATTGGTGGTTGCTTTCGAGACATTTGGGGTGTTAACTATCAAAAAGAAGAAGTCAAAAATAATCACTGCGATCAGAAATTTTAATCAAATTCGCACTTAATTTTATAGTAAAGAAATATTCGTTTCATAAGAAAATGGAGTAAGAGCTATAGTAAAAAAAAGAGATCCACACAAGTTTTAATCTTGAAGCCAACTTTAAGCTAAAAGTTAGGCCCTTTAACACATGGGTTTAACCGAGAGAAGGTTTAGCCAGTTTAGAGCCGAAGACAGTTCAATCAATGACAATTTCAGTGTGACATCAATCAAAATTGTTGTTTTCTAAATGCTCACCCGCGTTTATAGTGCGTACGAATTGTCTTTGGCTCTAAACTGACTAAACCTTCTCTCGGCTAAACCCCATGTGTGTAAAGGGCCTAGCTTCAAGCTTAAACCTAGTCTTAATCTTTAAGCCAGCTTTAAAATTTAAGTTAGGTTCAAGCTTAAAACCAGCCTTATGCCTTAAGTCAACTCTAAGCTTAAAGCCAACCTTAAGCTTTAGGCCAGATTTAAACTTTCAATCAGCTTTAAGCTTTAAATCGGCTTCAAGCTTAAAGCCGGCTTTAACTTTAAGCTAGTCTCAAAATTAAAACCAGCCTTGAGCTTTAAACTAGCTTCAAGCACAAAGCCAGTATTACGTTTTAACCAAGTTTTAAGCTTAAAGCCAATTTTAAGTTAGCTGTAAGCTTCAACCTTAAAGCATAAAGCCACCTTTAACCTTTAAGTCAACTTTAAGCTTAAAGCCAACCTTACGCTTTAGGCCAGCTCACATTTTCACTTTAAATTTAGGCATGTAAGACTTTCTTTTGATAAATTATTAAGTAAATAAAAGCCATTCAATAGAAATAATCTAATCAGGTTAGTACAAAATTTGGGGTTGCTGCCTCGCGATGTATTATATTTGACACATAAATGTTTTTCCATTTTCCCTCAGTTTCTAGCAAAGATCTATTTAGAAAACTACATGTTCTTGCGTGAAGCGAAGGGTTAAGACAGCTTTAAGCCAGTCTTGGCTTTCAGCTAGTAAATTTTTGTTTATTGATTTGTTGAAGGTATTTTGATGATTAATTTTGATAATGTGGATCCAGCTGAGTGAGAAAATAACATTTTGAATACCAATTTGTTTGTATTATACCTTCTAATTTATGAATTTAAGAATCTTTTATCAAAAACAAACAAAAACCGAATAGACAAAGTGAAAATTACTTCCTTCTTACCTTAAGACTTGCACTGTCATACGGGAGAAAGACAGGGAATCCCGCCTTCCTCTGTGTAGTCTCCAATTCTTGCTCCAAACATATCACACGATCTTTCAGCTTCTTCACCAGAGCATTATATTCTGTGTCCTTCTCCTGCAGACACTGCAGATAGAATTCCTCTCGGTGGATCTACAAAAAAATTCACCTTGTCAATATTTTCCACTCCTAATAATAATTTTACGCCAAGCAACAAAAGACAATCAGAAATAGACACTCACCAACTCACTCTCCCTCTGCTTAAACTCCCGAACAATTCTCTTAGCCTTCATGTATTTTTTATCTAGGACAGAGTATTGTGCTTGAGACTGTTGAAGCATACTCTGATAGTTTGTGGACTCCTTCTTGGCATTCACCAACTCCTGCTCCGTCTGCCTCAGTCTTTCATTCAGTAATTCCGTCTCACTTCCCGTGGATTCCAATTTAATGAGCTGCACAAGGGGGACAATCAGGAGGAAAAATCGCTGAATTAGTGCATTTTATTTCAAGCACACTCTAATGGTAATTCATGCAGAAAAAAAATTCCTTCGATAAAATAGTGTCCGAAATAAGATCCACACAAACACAACTCCAATGTACAAACCTTGACACTCAAATATGATTAAAGGCCAGAAATGTTTTGAAAGAGTTCTTTTTTTTTAGCAATAAGTGGCACAAACAGTGAAACTTACCTTTTCTCTAGTAACCATAAGCTCTCTTTCAATACTGAAATGCTTCAATTGACTCTGAAAAAAGTGGATCAACAAAGAACATAAAAAGAAACACGAATAAAGTAAAATTTCTAAAAATAGCACAAAAAAATAATGCTAATCAACAACAACAAGAATAAATCAAACAAAATAAGTACACAACTATTTAGAAAAAAAAAACTAATTGAGTTATTTGTGAGACAGAAACACACGAGCTTTACCGCTTTGTGCTGCATTGTCCAGGACAAGGTAGCAATTAAGAAGAGTTTTTTTTTATTAGAATATAATTTAAAAGCTAGATAGATAAAGTTATCTTATATTATTGTAAGACACTCACCTCTTGGAGAAGCCTCTTCAGTGACTCAACCTCCTGTGAGTGAGTGGCTTCGGCATCAAAGAGCGACTCCATGGCAGCTGTTGGACTCATCGGTCCATCCGACACACTCGAATTAGCCGATGCAGGAAGTGTTGAGTCATCAGAGTGTTCAGACACTCTCCTGAACTTGTCGTCTTGCTGTTGTTTTCTACGCAAAAAAAAAAAAAAAAACAAGATGAAATTTAGAAATTCTGAAACGTTTTTCAGGTTTCTCAAAATATTTCTCGAGTCAATCAATATAGGGATTCTCTATATTAGTACAGGCTAGTTATAAGTTATCAAACAGTTTTCTAAAGTTATTTTTTCACTTACGAAGTTTCAAGTAAAACTGAATTTTGATTTCATTCCGAGTTTCCAAAAGAGTAAACTTTTTCTCCAGTATTTTAAACTGATTTTAAAATGCCAATGAAGTGACTAATTAGGGAGCCTAAGTTATTTGTATTTAGACTAGGTATATAGAATTCAGTAAGTCCTGGACAGTTATGCCGCGTGTGAATAGTAATATGAGTTGCCTTGGTGGCAGAAGATTCTCCTTTCAAGATAAGCTATTTGAAGTTCTAGAACGGGCATGTCTGATAGGCAAGATGCTCTAATAACTTTGTTTGTTTGTTTTAATAAATTTATAATGAATGAAACAGACATTTAAAAAAAAACTTAGTTCGTAAACTTTCCACTTTGCGGAGAAAAAATCTATGACAAAAATTGTAGAAACTCATAAATTAACTAAAAGTTTATCATTAATTTCAAAGTTAAAGCTCAAAAAATTGATATGACAAAAAAAATCCTTACCCTTTAATTCTATCCTCCTTCTCCTTGTCCGCCTGCAGGCTCTGCCTTATCAATTGCGCCACCTCCGAGTTTTGCGGATCCCTCTCGCGTCCAATGGAGAATTTGACTAATCCCGAAGTGTTTCGCAACACCGACGCCGCATAGGCCTGCGTCACACCGACCAGACTCTTTCCATCCACCTCAATAATTTGATCATTGACCTGAATGCGTCCATCACGAGCCGCAGCACCATTATCTGTGATTGTCTTCACAAATATACCCAATTTCTCCAATCCCGCGTCGGCACCCACACCCATCCCGATGATACTGAGCCCCAGACCCTCGGGACCCTTCATCAACTCCACCAGGAACACATCCATTTTCTCCACTCGCTTCTCCAGCTCATACTCCGCTGACGCCGCCACCGGATCCACATCCTCATTGCGACGATCATAATCATTCACCGAGTAAGTAGAGAAAACCTGGGAAAGTTAATAAGAATTTCAAAATTCACATAAAAAATGTCCTTGGATTAAATTTTAATCTGATCCTAGAGAGTGAAAATTTTCAAGTCTCACCTGAATTGGTCCCGTGCTGAACTTGACTTTTGCATTTCGCTTGGGAAAGGCCGGATACTCAAGCTCATCCTCCTCATCGTCCGACTCCAGCAATCCTGGCACTTCCATCCAGAAGTTACCATCCTCAAAGTAATGCACACCCGCCTCCACATACACCTCCTTGGCCTTCACCGGCGGATACTCAGGCACATATGAGTCATGACTCTCATCAGCTGACACATCCGCCTCCCCCTCGGCCAGTGACACAACAGATCCCGCCGCAGAAACATCATCCAAATGACTAGATGTCACCTTATTGGTGGCCGTCGTCTCTGTGGCACTCTGCATGGATTCCACCGAGACAATTGACTCATTCAGCGGATCACCCTCCACGTGATTCCCATTGAGACCATTCACCGAGATCTCCGGCACTATCTTCACCGGAGGATCCACCTCCTTCGGTGGCTGGGATTTGACTGAGAGGAGTGCCTCCACTTCTTTCGCCTGCTCATCTGACAGTATTGATTGTTCTCTATGAATAGCAAAAGTGCAACGCGCGAGAGAGAGGCAAGAGAGAGAACAAAATGTGAGTCAGAATTGTTAATCAACACAACTTTTCAGGGACACACTTTCATTCCTAAACATCCTTCCCACTTCACATCCCTCCCCATTGAGAGTCCTCTCAAAGTATATATGAGAAAACAACTTCAAGGGTATAAACAACAAAAACACATAAAGGTGGGATAGCAAAAATTATAAAGCTCAGAATAAAATCAAGGATAAACTTACCGAATTTTACTCTCCAAAATCCTATAGGCTCAATTTTACATTACAGAGAGTTTTTTTTTTTGGTAATTTGTCCCCCAGATTATTTACAAGCAAATAAAATGCAGATGATGATAAAAGTTGGATGGACAATGATGATTTTCGGGCGAAGCGAAGCAAAACATGAAAAAATATTTATTTATGTTTAAAATTATAAAGAAGAAAAATCATTAAAAATTATTATAATCTGTAATAAAAGAGTAATAAGAAATGTAACAATGTGAAAAATCGGTGAAAACTAAAGGAAGAAGAATTATACAATGACTTCCTAAATGTCCCTTTTTTTGCCCCCACAACAAAATTCTTATGCTTATGTCTCTTCCTACCACAAACCACAAGGAGCACAACAACACTGAGACAGAAATCACGGCATTTGAACAGAAACATGGGAAAAAGACTAGCTTTATGTTTTTTTTTCCCTTAGTAAACAAGCAAAGCTTTTGTGAGACAGAGAAAAATCTCGTGAAAAAATACTATTTGCCCATGTTTTGCTCAAATCACATTCGCGGCTTTCGTTGAAAGCCATATCGTCACTCTTGGCGGGATCGATAAAACATAGCGCAAATAAAATGCTAAAATAAAAATTGGGTGGGAATTCTTATGTGTGTTTTCTCTCATACCGAAAACTTGGGTGTCCTTCGGTCTCTCGTGAGCCTTCACCTCAATAGGTCTCACCCTCTTTTGCCGCCCCAAAATTGCCCACTTCTTCCCATCGAGAATTCTCAAAATCCACCCACATATTTCCCCCAGAACATACATATAGGACGACGGAGTGAAAAAAGGTACAAATCTTCCAATTCAATCATCAACTATCGTAAGCAACCAAGCTAAATCAATACTCTAGTTTGCACGCTGCCTCATAAATCATTTCCTCACCACAGGGTGTGGAAAAAAGTTTTTGTGGACAGAAATTATTACAGGTGGAAATTTGCATTTTGGAAATGGCAGGTACAATTTGCTCTACTGATGTGTTAGACTACGGTTGGTCAAAATAATTAGAGGGTGTTTCCACATATGATTCGTAAATTACACAAAAAAAATCAATTTTCCGGTTATTAAATTTCTAATTCGTAAAAAAATAATAAGTCTAATAAATAAAGAAAATTAAACATATTTCATAGCAAAATTGCTATAGAAAAGTGATAAACTCGAATCATCAAATTTAGACGAGAAACAAGAGAAAGTTAGCTTAGCAAAAGTGGCACTAGGCCTTTGGAAATGCGCGAAACGCTTATAAGAAGTTCTTGGGGACTTAGGATAATCCCTAAACGCGAAAGACTTTTAAGACGAGCTTGGAGAAATTTTAGAGACATAATTAAAAAAGAAGCGCTTTTCAGGAGAGCTTGGGGAGGTATTTTAGAAATATTCTTGAGCGCGAAGCGCCTTTTAGAAGTGCTTTGAATGCATTTTAACCCTTAGCACAGAAAAAATAAAATAATGTGTGGAATCACTTCCACTATTTGATTGGAAAATTAAAATTCGCTAAAGACTGAGGGGCGCCTTTGCTGCCACTGACTGCCGGGGACACCCAAAGTCACTCTATAGCGCTTCGCGCGCTACGCGACTGAACTCATCAACTCAAGTGTTCTTTTTTTTCAAGTTCAAGTATGTTTTGGCAACCGCAAAACAGAATGATAAATCTCTATTCTCCATTTTTGAAGAAATTGAAAATCACTTTTGTCATAATGCCTCTTTCCCATGGACAAGAAAATTTGAAATCATATTCAAATTTTCTGCCAGGAATTTTCTGATTATCCATATTTCTTATCAAAACTTGATTTCTTCTGGCCAGAACGGAAGATATAATCAAACTAGAGGCCTTCACATCGAAATTGATCACAAAGGACTCGGAGAAATCTCGATTCAAGAGGTTTTCTCAATGTTTTTCCCGTAGAACTACACTTACTAAATGTCATAAAGAGATTTCCGTTTCATTGCCGTAAACACACCTTTAGTTTCTATAACTATCGCAAGAGAGGATTTTTTCCTCGAACATTTTCAATAAAATACCTATTTCAAATACTGGGAAATTTTCAATCATAAAAAATGCAATATCTTTATGCAATCCTCTTATTTTTCTATTCTATTCTATTAATTATAAATAAAAAATAAGTCATAAGATTAATTTTTTCCACACCCCGTCATTTGTCCCTAAAATTCAAATTCATTCATTTTCCTGTCCTCTAATTGCAATATAGGTACCGCAGTGAAATTTACATGAACAGATTTGTATTCATGGAAAAGTGCATTTTGGTAGGACCAGATAAAAAAATCATCCACTCTAAAACAACTAGGTCACATTTTCCATTCAGTGATTCCTGGATATTGAAAACACCCCAAAATGTCCGCGCATGATATTCAGACGAGGAAGGACATTCACAAAATGCGCTCTCAACACGATAGTTGCTGAATGATTTTGATGAGAGAGGAAACAACTACAACAACAATAAAAATGAAAAAAAATAAAAAGCATTAACTCACCTGGAACTCAAGAGTCTTTCCGCTTCATCGGCTGTCATTGCATCGGGAATATTTTCATGGTCACTGTCACTGGCATCGGCAAACTTCACATCCTGCACATCGAGCGGTGGTCCATCGGACATGGATGGGGACGGTGGTGGTGGCAGAGGTTTCTGACTGAGAAACACCTCCGGATCCTCCATCAATTGCTTCTCCTCATCGTGACACCCATTCGCCTCGGGCGCACCCCCAATCAGTGTTGGACGCGTAGGATCGAGAATACTCTGTGGCGTATGATAATCCGTACATCCGCTACTCGGAGATTGAACATCCTCTTCCAGTGAGTTGGACTTGCTATCGGCAAATAACTCATTCGGTGGTGGCAATTCCGGCTTAATAGTAGCATACACCACCTTTCCTTCAATCTCCATGGGCGGTGGAAAGGGCAGAGGCGGTGGAATTCCTCGTGCCGGAGCCCCATGACCACCACCACCATAGTAATCATTCTCCCTGTACATATCATCCCCTTCACTTCCATCCGGATTAAGGCGATAACCCACGTCGACATAGTGGAGCTCATGCGGAGACGAGCTGGAGTCAATAGATGAGGAATTTCTGGACGGTGGCGGTTCCGGCGGCAGATCTGATGGCAGATCAAAGTCATACGGTGGCTTTAGGGGCGCCTTGATTTCCGGTGAAGGCTCATTGAATCCACCCTCGTCAGTCGATCCGGAAACAGTGGAGACACTCGATGAGCGCACACCGGGAATATTGAGACAAATACTTGGAACACCCTTTGGGGGCTTCTGTTGCACAACTGAGTCATCTGGATGATCATCACGGAGTGATTTTCCTGCAAAATAAAGAAAATATTAGAATTAACAATATCTCTTCTAAATGATTTTTTAAGCGCTTCAAGATATAATCCAGATAAACAAGATCACAATAAACATTAAAAATTCAAGAAATTTTTCAGTGTCTATAATTTTTTTTTCATTGAAGTAGGGTAGTTTTACCTCTTACGGCCACATCAAATATTATTGCAAGTCGTGTGTTAATTATTGTTTTAAAAAGTTAAAAAACAATATTTTCTGGTTATTACTGTCTAAAAAAATTTCCTGAGTTAAAGAATCGAACAAAATATTTGGATTTTTAAAGAAATTTGCAGGTGGCCATAAGTGGTTTCTCTTGTAAAAGAATTTCCCACTTATTGCCATGTCATTTTTATAAGTCGCGATCAGCAAGTTTTCATTAAAACGCTTAATTCAGTTCGTTGAGTCTTTTACAATATAGTTTTTCGACAAATTTCCCTGGAAAATTCTGGCAAATTGTGGTGTAAAATTTTTTGGAGTATCAGAAAAACTCTATGAATACTTTGTAAATATTCTTCTCTGACAGATAACTTAACATTTAATGTGTTTTGATTCCGGGAAGTGCAATTGGGTCCCCCCAAAAGCAATAAATAAACTCCAATGTTCTCTAAAAAAGCTGCATCATATATTAGAGGCAGTCGAAAATAAGAATAAATGACTAATTGATAGCCAATTGTGGTCAAAAAGAGTGGCCATAAGTGGGAATAAATGGCCATTAGTGGTGAATTTCGCATTTTCAGAGAAAATACAATTTTTAGGATGAAAATTGAAAATCATTTGGATATAAAGGAAAACACTAAGTTCATCATCAAGATACGATAAAAAATTAAAAAGTTATTAACAACTGAATTCTTAAAGTGACCATTAGTGGTAATTCCACCCTAAATATATATTTATTATTATTTCACTAACAGTTTAATTTTCACTTCAAGCTATTAATCTAGGAATCTTCAGGCAAACAATTCGCTAAAAATGAATTTCTCATCAGTTGATTCTATCCTCCAGAAGGAGTATACCCTCCTAAAATCCCTTCTAAATAATCCTACACTCAATCACAAAAACGAAAATGATCGTAAGGTGCTAGACAATATTCTAAAATTGCTGGATTCCCAAAAGAAGCCCCTTATTGAAATCGCCAGGAAGAGAAACAAATTCCTAACAATACTAATTTCTATCCTGATTGAAGGACATGTGAACATTTCCACCCACGATGGATATTCCAAATTTGAAGATGCAAATTTTTCCGTGACAAACACCAATCTACCTCCCTTTCAGGAGATTGTGGATCTCTATAAGGAAGAATCCAAGAAAGATATCTCAACCATAAAATGCACAACACACTTTGACACCAAGCAGATGGACGAAACAGCCACAACTCTCCTATCACTCGCTCTCCATAGGGACACCGATATCCCTTGGCAGGATGAAGAGTAAAAAAAAGGGAAGACCAAAAATAAAAGCTCTGACAAACCTCGACAATTGATGCAAAATCGACGAATATTGAAGCACATCTTGATGCCACCAGCAAAACCTCTTCACTTGAGCATTTTCCAAGTCAATTCCACTCAATATTGAATGATTTATTGGCGATAGGAAACACTGCCGTTGTCTATATGAATAAAATTTCCCACAAGTATTCTCCATAGTCTTATGACTTTCTGATGTTGTGTCTGAGAAACATGCCTTGCACTCGCCTCTGCCATCATTTACCCTTGTACACACCGAATGAATAATATCGAGAGAAGTCACCACAAAATTCTAAATATAAATTTTAAATACATTTACTATATACACGATATACACACTTAAAATTTGCGTTACATCACAAGTCTCACAAGAGCATCGAGGGTCTCTGTTTTGCCTCTTTTTTTTTCTCAATGTTGGAGGATCTTTTCCAAGGCAGAGGCGGATATAGATCAATTTAGCATAAACACAAAATACTACAATTTCCCCCTCATTTTTCCTTGGACAAAATCATTTCTCTGATTCAAATCAATTGACATTAATTGTACGCACACAAGAGTCTCTTCTTTTTCCAATCATTTGTACGATTCTATCTCAAGATTATTTTCTCTCCTTCACTATCTCTCTCTCTTAAATATCACAAAAATAACAGAACGTTTTAGTCGCGCACATATAAAAAATTTGCCAAATCATGAAGAGCCGCGTTCGACAAAGAAAGCGAAAATGTGGGAGTTTAGTGATGTTGATGGAGTAACATAGTCTATAGAAAAAAAATCCCCACAGTTGAATGACTCTTTAATACATTTTCCCACATATTTCCCGCATTTGAGCAACTGAATCACTCTCGAATGTCAGCTGCAAGATCACGAAGAGTCTCACACGACATTTTCACACTTTTGCTGCACTTCAACAACTTTCCCACGCGATCACCCAAAAAATTTCCTTTTCGGTCCTCAATTTCAATAATAAGAAAAAAATCGCCACCAGACAAAACACAATCGCGACGATTAACTCAAATGGAGTAACAGTGTGAGACTAAAATATATGATCAGCATCTTCTTGTGCCGAGACCGAGAGATCTTCTGAGTTGCGCGCTAGAATTTATTATTATTCCGGGGAGAGAGATCTTTGTTTTGGCTTCTCTCGCTCCTCAACGATCTCTCCACCCGGCCTTTTCTCCCTCAATTGAGACATTTATGATATTAAGACACATTACACACACACTCCAAAAAATATTTATCTGCAACATTACATGAAGAATTTACATGTAATGCGATCATTTTCTTTAATAATTTCCATCTTAGGGGAAAATGAAATTCACAATAAAACTGGAAAAGTGTGAAGCATTTATGTGATATTAGAAATTTCCTCACCGGAAATACTCAAGTCATCGGGAGAAGCATCTTTCTCCCCCTCTTGTCACCCACACGCCATCCATAGCCAAATGCACGCAATGAGAAATTTATTTTTATCCCACAATAACTGTGAACATTAAAGAGGCTATTTCGCCTCCCTCACCATTCAAAATCAAAGAGAGAGAGAGAGCGTCTCTCTAGTGCACGAGGGGAGAATGATAAAGTCTCAAGAATAAGAAAATAGGTGACTTCCACAGCTAGACATTCCAAAATAATAAATAAATAAACGTGTTATCCGAGTTACAGTGTCTTGGCTTGAATGGATCCAGGATAAAAATGTGTGTCCCGGCTAAATGGAATTTTCATACGATATTATCCTAAAAAATGATTTTCCATAGAATTTTATTCAGTTCTAATCTGATTAAACTTGTTTTTCTTTTAAATAAAATGGTAAATGCCGATATTTTATGAAAGACATATTTTATGAAAGCTTGATTAAGAGCTTTTAAGAGCTTTCTTCTCATCATTTCTTTTATTTACTAACACCTTTAAAAAAAACTCATGGAAACCATCCAAAAGCTCTCAAACTTTTTTGGCAAATGGAATAAGTATAATATTTGATAAAAACTCAACGATTTATCCAGATTAAACTACACTTTAGAAATATCTCGCTTTTGAATTTTCTTGAAATTTTTAAAATCAAAAAATGAATCAACTCTAAATCCCGACCAAATAAATCAATAAATTAGAAACAACTCACCAGGAGATGGAGGACAAGCAGCATCCAGTTTGTCAAGCTTCTCATTGGACTCATTCTCCTGCTTCTCATCCTCCGTGTGAATGGGACTCGTGGGTTCTGACGATGCACTGGCCAGTGGACTGGAAGTGGAACTGAGTCCACAAGCCGGCGACACGAGATCCGCCTCATTTGTGCTGTTCACGAGTGACGCTTCCGCCTCACATGGTGCTTCAATCACCAAATCTGTGGATTTCTTGCGTCTCTTCTCTGGAATGTCATCCTTGATCTTTGATCTGACAGGACTAGAAGTTGCTTGTCCAGCACCCGGCGATGGTGGTGGACTTTTGTACATCTGCCCAATCGACGGACATCTCGTTGGACTACTCACGGACGTTGGACGCGTGAATCGTGGCTTTATATCCGGATACCGATGCTGTTGACTGTCTGCCGAGTCTCTCCTTGCCATTTGTGGTGCATCCTTGAGCACTTCAGCAGATATGAGACCCGTTCCCGGCACCGTCCTTATGATATCACATCGATTCGGGTCACTATTGTACCGCGTTGTTCGTGTTTTAGAAAAATGTGACGTCCAATTCTTCTGTTTCTCAATCAATTCACGCGAATTAAACTTCCTCTCTGGCTTCTCGGGCTTCTCCGGCTTCTCACTCTTCAATCGACTCACATTGTGAATCTTTGTCGTGTCAATTTTTGACACACCATTGGTGATTGTACCACTCCCACAAGTAGTCGCTGTCGGGAATCCTCTTGTCCTCTCTGGACTCATCTCATTCAGATTCTCCTCTCGTGAACTCGAATTTGGCATCTTCACCGTGAACGTTGGCCTCGGCACGCGATTCTCCACGCCCAATTTCTCAAAGAGCGCCCTAGCATTATTGAAGCGCGCCGCATGGGATTCCGTTCTCACCACCGACACCGTCGTCTGAGTCTCCTTGGGATCCTCCATCTGGACTGTTGACACTTCAATGGGTTTTCGCTGAAATATATTGGCTATCTGCGAGACTTTTGGTCCCGCTGCCGAATTTATTCCTTTCTCCATTCCACACACACCCAACGACAAAGAACTCTCTCTCTCTCCGCACTCTCCTCCCCAGATTCACTCAATGTCGCCGCTGAAAGAACCAACAAGAGAAAAATTCATGAGAAAATTAGAAGAAAAAATGCCGCCACTGTGGAAAATTTATTATAACATACAAAATTTCTTAGACAGACCACCATTTCTGGTGAAAAATATACTGAGAAGAAGTTATATACTAAAATTGTCTCAAAATTTTGATAAAATCCTCACTTAAAGCGATAACAGATGATAATGTTTGACTTGATAGTATTCTCTCTCTCTCTCTGTCTTTCTCTATCTTGAAAATTGTGACTTTTAATGTAGGAAAAACTCTCCTACACAGTTTCCAGTGAGAATCTCTATCTTGGACTGTAGATAGATAGATACGAAGGGTACGACAGCATTAATTGCGGAGACCGACTAGGCTGGAAAGCCCATTGTGTCTCCTATTGCAATAAATGCTTTATCGATGTTATTTACATATTTGTTATTTTTGAGAAGTTTAGAAAGATTCG
>CAKKOB020000214.1:0-15226 GCA_918844115.2 Phlebotomus perniciosus | reverse complement strand
CAC
Source organism: Phlebotomus perniciosus (assembly GCA_918844115.2). NCBI lineage: Eukaryota > Metazoa > Arthropoda > Insecta > Diptera > Psychodidae > Phlebotomus > Phlebotomus perniciosus. The sequence continues at coordinate 15,223 of CAKKOB020000214.1, read as the reverse complement.
TTTCACTTCTTCTTCATGCGAGAACGTCCTGTCGACCCAAATATTGTTAGATTACGTCAACTGTCTAGGGCATCACTTTATAATAAAAGCGTTGATAAGTCTCTATAGGCCGACTTACGGGGAGCTGTGATTCTTTTGTGGCGAACTCGTAATGGTATCGAATTCAGTTTCAGTTGGAAACTTTGGAGGGTTGGAATCGGGTCGTGTATGTAAGTGTGTGTTGTGTATATTTATTTGAACGTCGCGATTCTTCGTCTCCAACGTTTGCAACTGAAACTGAATTCGATACCATTACGTTCGCCACAAAAGAATCACAGCTCCCCATAAGTCGGCCTGTAGAGACTTATCAACGCTTTTATTATAAGGTGATGCCCTAGACAGTTGACGTAATCTAACAATATTTGGGTCGACAGGACGTTCTCGCATGAAGAAGAAGTGAAAGTGTGAAAAGTTGTAACTTTAAACTGCCATAACTCTGGTTCTATTTATTCCACAAAAAATTTAAATACCATTTTGAAAACGTCTCGACCTGTACTATAACATACAAAAATATGAACGAAATGCATAATGCCGATTTCGAGATAATTAGGGTCAAACTTTCACTATTGGGGCGCCACTAGCGGTCATACCAAAAATATTATCTGACTACGGGGATGGATGACGGTCGTCGAGATGCGTCTTTAAAAAAAATTGATTGAAATCGGTCCATAAACAACGGAGATATAGCCCGGTGAAAACCCAAACTTTGACCTTCAATATCTCGGGTCAAGGTCATTCAAGAGACTAATGTGACCTATCGTTGGAAAGGTCTCGACCTCAGCTACAACATAATAAAATATGAAGAAAATTCGTAATGCCGTTTTCGAAATGTTTGAAATCGAAAATTCGAAAATCGATTTTTCGACTTTAGCGCCTCTAGCGGTCGTCGGACAAAGTTTTGATGTTCGGAAGAATTGTAGCATTTTGTGAGACGTTTCTAAAAATAGGTCATAATACGAAATCGTACCCATAGAACTGGAGAAATGGCCGATTTAATATTTATTTTTTGGACCCTAATATCTAGGGTCCTAATACACCTAGGATCTATTGTGACCTCCTTTTGGAAAGGTCTCGACCTAAGCTACAACGTGTTAAAATATGAGACCGATCCATGCCATATAGGGGCCGAGCTATTTAAAAAATAAGATTTTTGGGTGTTTCAAAATGGCGGATATGGGGGTGGGGGGGTCGATATCTCTCACCGTTCTCTCGCTATAAACCGTTATACTACGGCCGGACGGCCACGAAAATTTTTTTTCGCCTACCCTTTTTGGAATCTAGGGATGTCAAAACATCCCCCCCCCAATTTCAGATCGATTGGAGCAACTTTGATTTTGGCGCCGATCATATAAGCTGTGAATCTGGTAAGAATCACAGCTAAAATATATATACAAATCTTTCAGCAAGTGGACAAGCCTCTTGGGCTAATGTAGAGCCATTCACGGGTTGATCGAGCTATGGGTGCAAACAATAAAAAAAAGAGACAGAAATGTGGAATCACGAAAAGCGATTTTCATGTGTATCACAAGTGGTTAGATTGGCTCATTCAGTCTCATGTGTCTCTCGGATCGAGTCATAATTCTTCATTCCATATTTTGATCCGGCATCACTTCTACTCTTTATTATTACAAATTCTTTAGTCATATTCTTGTTTGCGGTAGATTGTTGGGGAGGTGATATATAGAAGAGAGATGAAATCTGGTATAAATATGTGTGTGTTAATACCTATCTAGACAAGACGCAGAACTCGACCATCACCACATTCCGAACGAACAGACGATGCACTTCTTGGCGAGTAATTATTCTCAAATTATTAAACATGGCTGCCTAGTTTAATCTGCATAATACAGACAGATTGTATGAAGGAGAGCGTCTTCAGCACTAATCATATCACTAGTGCAATGCTATACTATACGATATAATGTACAGAGCTAAAAAAGTTTTTGCAAGATGAAAACCCTTGTCTTGAGCCTCTTTCAATTTTCCCCCTTTAACGCGGTTCAACATCTTTCAGGGCAATCGTGAATGATGACAGCACCAGAAGTGAAAACACTGATTTTCAATTATATAACTTTTCACAAGTTACAAATCCCTTCTGGTTTTAATCACTTCTTCTCGAGCGCGATCTTAATCTCCGCCCACAATTATCAACAGATCAATTTGAAATATTCACCCAAAAGAGTGATTACCACTCGCAAAGAGGTCAAATAGAGATCAGTGAGTTTGTGGGAAAGATCACAAGATAACATGGCTTAGATCAGTAGATCAATCGTCAATCATGACAAAATCAGCAATTTTACTCCTCAAAATTGCTATCTTGTCGGTAGCTCGATCACTAATTAACAGCCCACGATCGCCTCAGTCCTAATCCATAAATTTCTTATAGACCACGAAAGTAGTGTTTCAATACCACTATACTGGGCAGATCCCCCCAACAACGTCAATTTGTACAATTTCTGAATTAACATTTATGGCTTTTATCTAGTTTTAAGCCCAGCGGATGATCTTATGGGATGATGATCGCAGAGGAATTTCTCTGCATACTACTTTTTTACGTCTCAGTGAAATTCTCGCGCATGAATATGATGACGTTTTTTCAATGCGGGGTTACACCGAAAACCGCGTTCGAAAAGTAGCAAAATTCTCGTGGTGGTGATATGTATGTAGTACATTTCTTGTTCTGCATTTTCCACCTATGTATGTGTGTATGAATATATGCGAAAGACTGCCGAAGCAAACGAAAGAAATGTGACAATTGTGAGGTAATAAGATCACCAGAAATAATAAGATTTTTCCATTGAATTAAATTGCAATTGCATATAGAGCTAATGTAGGTATATTATGATAGCTTGTTTTTTTTTATTTTTTTTTAATGTAGGTAATGTTTGACTTGGTAGCGCATATTACACACATGTCACAATTTATGTGGTGTAATATTTTCTGGACGGTTGATCTTCACAAGATCACAAGATTTGGTTTACAGAAAAGTTCTATAACTATAGTATTCTCTAAGATTATCCTATTGAATGCCACAATTCATGAAGTTTTACCAAACAAATACCTTAAAAGTTATTGTCAAATATTTGAAACGAAAGCAAAATCTCTGAGTCCACTGAGAAAACAAACGTCTGAGTAAAAACAACGCAATGAAAATATTTGATTCAACTTATACTCTCCGCCATTTGGGAAAGAGTGCGCACGTCATGAATTTCGGCAGATCACATAATATATTGGCTCATTGTTTTTTGCGTATGTGTCGAAAAAGAACGAAACAGTTTGCGGGAAGAGAAGAGCAAGTTAGCAGAAATCGCGTCTCTAAAAAACATTTCTTTTATAGACAAAAATCGACTTTAGTTTGCATTCCAAAACTACGATTGTATGTATATACATATTGCAGGAGACCTCAATTTACTCTGACGTAGTCATTCATTCATAGCAAATGTGCGGTTTGTGGTGACATGAACATGAGCAAAGAGGTAATGTAGCTGGTCACGGGATCACAGATTAACTGATCGAAAAGGGGGAGCTGCGTATGTGAAAAGAGTGGCCAAAAATTTTATACAGAGCCCTCGATCGCGATCATGGAGATCGAATATCAAAGATCAATGGATCGTACGATTGAAGGCACATGCATAGTTGATTTTAAGTGTACGCTTTGGCCAACTTTTTTGTTCTGATTATATTCCTTTTTACTGGGGCCATGTCTGGAGGGTTTCTTTAACATCTGCTTTAAGACCGAATCAGTTCAGCAGGGGCATAATTGGACGAGATTTACACACTCACACATTCTTATAAATATGTTTCTTCCCTGATGATCCTCTTCAACTGTTCATATATCGCATTTTCTTTCTTTAGGCGGCAATTTAACCTTTGAAATACCAACTGGGGTCGCGGATGATCACTTTGTCGTGGATCCCATTCGCGGAATTGTCACAACAAGGAATACTTTCGATCGTGAATCCAAGGATATGTACACAGTGCCGATCTACGTGAAGGAGTCCAGTATCTCATCGGCCAAAATAAAGACATCCACTCCAAAGGCAGCCACTTGGCAATTCGATGTTGCCACCATCGTGGTAAGGGTGACCGATGTCAATGATCATGCCCCAGAGTTCCGTCCTGGATCGTGTTACCCATTGAGAGTGCCCGAAAATAGCGATTTAGCAGTCATCCACACTGTGGTGGCCACCGATCTAGACGAAGGACTCAATGGAGATATCATTTACAGCATTACAGGTATGCAATGCAACATCTATTGCCTCGCATTTTTAAGATGCATCATATCATTTAACATGAACCCAACAAACTGTGGCTTAAGATCGCGGCGACAAAGTATAAAAAACTAAAAGTATTACCTATACTGAATTTAAAATATCATTTTCATCATTTAATTATTACTGGTGCTATCATTGTCTACTCGCTGCAAACATTTTCAAGATCACTCCATTTTCTTCTATATGGGTCTGTTATTCAATATCATGAAAAAGAATAATGATTTTATTAGATGATACCGAGGGCGTTTAAGTGCTGAGAATCGTAATATTACAAGTACTCGGTGATTTAGTGAATTCTTTTGCTACATATTAAAAAAATTACATAGGTATAATATCTTAGACAATTTTTTGTTAGAAAACTTGCTGCTATGCAGTCATGCATTTTATTGATCTATTTCTACAACAAAAATCTATTTCTCAGGTGGAAATATTGGCAACAAATTCAGTATTGACATGCACACGGGCGAATTAACAGCCCGTCCGTTGGATCGCGAGGCCCAATCTCGCTATACAATTCAAGTGACAGCACAAGATCGTGGTTCGCCGATCACATATCATGGCACATGCAATATATCTATAGTTGTTGAAGATCAGAATGACAATGATCCACGATTTGAATTGTCGAAATATATTGCTACGATCGCCGAGGATGTACCAATCGGCACATCAGTGCTCACCGTGAGGGCCACGGATGCAGATTTAGGCATCAATTCCCGAATTGTCTACTCGCTGGCCAACGAGACGCAGTGGTTGTTCAGCATTGACAATCGGAGTGGACTTATAACGACGGCTGGGTGAGTTATTTGCATATTGTTTGCTATTTTGGTGACTTTTTCGTATTCTTTGGTGCATGGATCCTAATTTTTTTTGTACATTTTGCACACAATTCCAATACATTTTCCATTGTAATGTCACTGAAATTGAGTGCAATGCTCAAGAATTGTTTAAATAAGGAGCATAAGGAGATACTTGTGAGGTATTAGGACGGAGTATCTTTACTTCTAAGATGGTTTCTAGCAATTTGTTTGATCATACATATAAAGAATATGAAGAAATGGGTTAACCCTTTTTTAGAATTTATCGCGCGATTTAAATGATGTGTTAGAAAGATTTAAAACAAAATAAGTTGATTATGGTCTCTGCTGTTGGGCGGATCCCTTCGTAGCTTTTTGCGTTATACATAGTCTCGAAAGAAAGGGATATATATACATACACACATTTACAGATATCAGACTGTTGTATACCTAATGTGTTAAAATGATAAACTTTTTGAACCCAGTGCAGAGGGCTAAGTAACGATACGCTCACAGCTCTAGGAGCAAAGTATTTCTTAAATATTTTAATTTGCAATAACCGGCACTTGACGACAATTTGCGTATATGATTAATTGCAGTAGTAGGTAGGGAAAATTTATTGACGGAAAAGTACAAAATTTGATATAGTGGCCAATGTGTCATATGTGCATTTGCAGAAAATATGCGGCGAATTCGGTTACAGAAAGAAATATGCAGAAGATACCGCGTGTCACTATATAATATAATGTCAATGCGCTGGAGGATACGAGTCCTCAAAAGACAATCCGACTTCATCAAGATATAATTAAATAAATATTCAGCTCTGAGTTTGACAATGCCAAAGGAAAGCTCAAAGTCAGTGTATGTGCACCTCAGCATTTTTCCGTCATTCCCAATACGCAAAGGAATTGTACATATAACAATTATGATATGGGTATTGAAGCGGGTAGGGAAGGTAAAAGGCAGGACTGAGAAAAAAGTCGACAGTGACTTGGCAATGGGTTATAAGAAAAAGAAATAAAATTGTTGGCGATCGCCGTGGTTGTCGTTAAAGTGAAGTTATGTTATGAATGCATTTACATGCGTTTTATTTTTGCCAAAATTGTAGAATGGCATTTTGCATAATTTGCATATAATAAAAGCGACTACGTCGAATACTGAATTGAGGCAGCTTCTTTTTTTTACCTTTGTGACCAAGTCAAACAGTGCAGAAAGTTTCTTCTATTCGGATCCTTTCGTCTGCTATACCGCGTCTGCCATGCAGTAATGTGTGGAGACGATTGTTCTCACCAGGCAGTAAACTATAGTGTATTATATAATATATTTTTACTTACTTATAATATAACAAAGTCAAGAAATTCATCACATTTAGATTTTATGATTTTATTCTCAATTTTGTTAAAGATAGTAAATCTAAAATTCAATTAATTTCATATTAAAATGAAATTATATTATTTGTAAATTCTTGTTTGATTTTTTTACACTAAAAATAATTCTTTAAAATAATCCCTGCTTTTCAAAAATTACAAAAAGTCACACTCCTCTATACCCAACAACTTTCTGAACTCAGCCATATGTCTATCCTAATACATAAAGCCGAGTGTGCATATCTGAATTGGCCTGATCATCTCCAAACCATTAAATCTCGACCGGACGTGACTCCAGGAATCCGAAAATACCCATCTCCAAAATGTTTGTCTGTCTGTGTGTCTGTGTGTCAGTGTATTCGCGCATCACGGCCAAACGGCTAAACCGATCTGGCTGATATTTGGTATAGATATAGAGGGCACCTCAGGTTGGGACATAGGCTATATGAAAACTTCCCCCACCTCCCCTATCTGGTAACTCCCATACGAATTTACCACTTTTTCCGACAATTTTGACTTTTTGACCACTAGGATGAAGTGCTAGCTTGTCACGATGTATGATGGGAATGATAAGGATAGTGTCCTCTATAACTTTGGGGTATAGAGAAGTTACCCCGCCATCCCCTATTGGTACCACATACAATTTTATCCATTTTTCGGGCATTTTCGAGTTTTTGACCATAAAAATGAAGCGCTAGCTGGTCACGATGTATGATAGGGTTGATCAGAATGGGTTCACCTACAACCCCATACCATATAAGAAGGCCTCATCATCCCCTATCAGTAATTTACAAACAAATTTACCATTTTTTTTAGACAATTTCGACTTTTTCATCACTAAGATGATGCGCTAGCGGCTTACAATGTATAAAGGGGTTGGGGTAATGTGGCTTGTAATTTAACATTATAGGGGATTGCCTCCCACCCCCTTTCGAGCCTTTCATACAAAGATCCCCTATTTTTGACTTTTTATCTGTTAAATGAATCTTCTCAATCAATTTAACGAACCCAAGTTACTACACAATCCAAAAACCACGCAAAGAGAGGCGCGAAGCGCCTCGTCCCCTATAAAAACATGTTTTTTGGTATTTCTCGAGAACGCCTCTAACGATTTTTTTCATTTTCACATAAGTATGTTTTATAGATTCACTATAGGCGTACTTTTTTTCCATACATGCCAATGACCTCCATACATTCCTTCTAACGGTTTTTCAAATGTTCAAAATGTGTCAAATGTTTGAAATTCCCTTTTCAATGGTTTAACTCGCCCCAAACCCGTCATGTTGGTACACAATGGAAAGGGCTTTGAATTTCCTACAATTCTAAACCGGTTTAAACTTAAACCGAATTTAAACTAGTTTTATATACGGGAAGTTTTTCTCGAGTCCTAACTCCATCATGTGGGAACTCATTTGAAAGGTCTTTGAATTTTTAAGACTTTCATACCAGTTCTAAAAAAAATTCAAAAAATTGTTAAAGAATTTCATCAAACCCGGTATTACCAAAGTAATACCTACTCTGAAAATTATGCATGAAGTTAAGGGTTAAAATCGGTTAAAACATTTGAAACCGTTTCTAGAAACATTTTTAAAAACTTTTTTTTTAAAACATTTTAACGATTTGAGCTAAACTAAATCATTTTCAAGCGGTTTAAAACAGCTATACTTTTCAGAAATAGAACATTTCAGGAACGTTTTTATTATCTAAAAAAATTTTCCGACTTTTCAAACAGGTTAACACTTCTTTGCCAATAAGAAACAATTTGAACCCCTTCAACCCTAATATGCGGTTTCTAATGTTTTCTAAAATCTTTTTACTTACATGAACAAATACTCCAGCTGCGAGTACAAGTCACAGATATTCCTCGCCCTGATGAACTCACAGGCATTCCTCGAGAGATGGTCAACATCACAGGCCTTCGGGGAGTCACTAGAGTTGACCCACTGAGTTAATATCTTCATCCAATTACTCTTGCTTAGAATATTGCTGCTGCTTATGGAAGGTTTTTCAAACCGTTTCCTGCAAATCACTTCCAGTTTCTTATCCATCTTGGCTGGAGAAATAATCTTCTCCTGCCCGGAGTTTTGTGCTTTCTTCCATTCCGAGAAATCTCGTAAGACTTCCTCTCTCAGCTCATCCGGGAGAGCTTTCAGCACCTCCGGATCGAGTCCAGGAAGAATTTCCTCATTTTTTGGAATCTTTGGAACTGACGGAACTGACTCAGATTTTGCTCTCGACTTCATCTGATTGAATAGATTAACCAGCGTTGAGGATTGCGGAGATTTCACTTCCGTTTTACTCAACTTTGTCACCTGAATACCGATTCCACGCAGTTCCTCAGGCGGAATGGCCAGTTCCTCGGAAATCCTCCAGACAGATCGGAAGATTCCTTCCGGATCATCAGTTAATGCTGAGAGAGGAGATGATTTCGCCACATGATCACATATTCCATGTCCCATGAACTTTGCTGTCTCCACCGGAGCATCCTGGGCGCGAATCATCAGTTTCAGCGTGACATTCTTCCCTTTCAGGCTAACTTCCTGAAGTCTCTTACTTGTCTCTTCACTCAATTGACGCAGGAAAGTCTCCAGTTCGGACTTCTTACTGAATCTAATGCCATAATTCACTTCCGTTGAGACGGATTTTCTCTGTCGTGAGAAGTTTAGTGGCCTATTGTCCTGACCACGACACAACTGGTAGAGATTCTCACCGGATTTGCTGCCAAACTCCCTCTGAAGGCGATTCAGTGGAACTTCCTGAAGATCTCCACAGGTTTTCCATCCATTCTCACTGAGTTTCTCACACGTTGATCTTCCCACGCCTGGGAGATCCCTCAGAGGGACTTCCTGGATGGTTTCCGGGATGTTTTCCGATGGAAAGAAATACTGTCCATCAGGTTTGGCTTTCCTGGTGGCCAATCTGGCAAGGAGACGATTCTCTCCAATGCCCACCGAGCATGGACAATTGGTTTTGCGTCGGATCTCATCCCGAATGTGCGTGACAAAGGTCTGACAGGAGATCCCTGTGCTTCTCAGCAAATCCGTGAGATCCACAAACATCTCATCGCAGCTCACAGCTTCGATGTCCAACGTATATCTGGCAATGGAGTCATACAGTATGTATGAGACTTCCTTGTACTGATCAAAGTCATAAGGGATTGTCTGGAGCTCTGGACAGAGCTTCAATGCGGTTCCCATAAACATCCCATTCTTCAGTCCCTTCTGACGAGCTTCGTAGCTGCACGAGGCGATCTCTGAGAGTGACAAGGATTTCCGCTTAGAAGATCCTTCTCCCAAAATATTCCTCACATTCTCCTCAATCACTTCCTTATCGATTGCCGGGAAGTCCTTGTTCTGGTCAGCAGATACGGGATTCCTGCCGCCTTTAGAATGAGTCACGGCCACTGGGAGGCCCTTGAGATGCGGCCGGGAACGGAGTCCCACGGAAACAAAGAAGCAATCCATATCAATGTGCATTATGGCTTTCTGGGCGGTAGTTTCCTGCTTCCTGGAGTCCTTCAACTCAATTCTTCCAGGAAAATCCCCCCCATGCTTCTCCCTCAAGTCATTTACATAATCCTTGAGAGCCAATCCGAGAGTTGAAATGTGATGAAGTCGCGAATTATTATAGAATTCTGATAGGAAATTGGGATTTACAGCTGTCCTGGCTTTTTTCGCTTCCTCCTCGTCCTGCTTCGGCCTTGAGAAGAGCAACTTCGGCTGGGAGACTTTGTGATTAAAGTTATAGAGGTATTTCTTGTGATCCAGAATCTTCCCGTCCTTGAGACAATCAACAATCCATTCAGGTCTTATGATCGTCTTACTAGCCTGCATCTTTCTCACTTTAACGTCCGGAAGATTGCTGGCGATGATAAAAGTCGTGTGAGATCTCTCGTAAGTATGATAAACACCTCCATGTTCCATCATGATCATCTTCAGGTCTTCTGCTGAGGGATTCGTGTGCCCATTGACGTAGATGGAGATCCCAGAGAAGAGAGAAGACTTCTGTAGACCAGAATTCTTGGCGTTGTCGAGAAATTGCTGCTCCAACTTCGAGATCTTTGCATCCATATACCCACCCTGCAAAAGAGATTCCCATCAAGGTCACCCTATGAATTCCCTTGTTTCTAAACTTCTACTTACAAATTGGGCAAATCCATTATCTTCTTCGATTTCTCGTCTCGTTCGCTTGCGCTTCTCCTCTTTTTCCTCCATTTTTCACGTGTTTTTCCCGCGGGGAATTTCACAATACACTCGCCATGAGAAAAACCACTTTTTGTTCGCCGCGCGGCGAATTTCTCCTCGCCGCCGAGAGCGCCACCAGTGTCAAATAAGATGTCAATTGGGACGTGTTTACTTGTACAAATTTAGGTGTTTGAGAGGCAAATTTTTGTGATTTTGGGTGTGATTTCGTGTGCAGAACCCTCTCAACATGTCACAAAACATCGCCCTAGAGTCCGTAATATGTGGTGTTGGCCACGAAATGGTCAAGAGTGATGCGGATATTGTGGGTTTTGGGGGGAAAGGTGAGGCGCCGTCGCGGGGCCACGGTAATCCGGACAAGGCCAACAGTAGACTCCGGAGGGTGTTTTCACTGTCCAATCAGCGAAAGTCTCTCCGTGTGGCCGTACGGAAGATCCCCCTGATCGGCCGACAGCCGGCCACATTAGAGGTGGAACGGTGTCCGGATGTGGGCGAGAGGGAAACATCTGGTGACAAGCGTAAGCTCTTCCGGACATCCTCGGTGCGGAAGTTCATTTCGCGAATTGCCCAACAAATTACTTCATTGAACATCGCTGGGGTAAGTGATTCTTTGCGCCTCTCCTCGTTCACTCATACAGTGCTGTGAATTTTCCAACATACGAATTGACTGCAATTAAGATAGAGTTGTCGCACTATTTATTCCTTCTCTATCGCATATTTCACTTAATTAGCGCTAATTGAGGTGGATTGTATCATTCGCGTCTTCATATGGGATGTCTCCGAAACACGCGAAATCTCCTGAGAATTACGATGAAAAATTTATGGCTATGGCTTTTTTGCAGGTGAAACCCAACATTGGGGATCGTGTTCCGCCCCTTGGGGGCTACCAATGGCCTCCAGATCAGACCCCTGGTGTGACTGGCCTGAAAAACCATGGCAACACATGCTTCATGAATGCCGTTCTTCAATGTCTCAGTCACACTGATCTGCTGGCTGAGTATTTTGTGCTGGATCAGTACAAGGTGAGTTCAGGGATTGAAGCGTGAAAAATTCGACAAATTGAACTCTCCCCCTCTTCTAGGTGGACTTGAAGCGCCGCAATAAGATCAATTCACGGAAATTCGGCACAAAAGGTGAACTCACGGAGCAATTGGCACTCATTCTCAAAGCTCTGTGGACTTGTCGATACAGTCCGGACTACAGTACTAGCTTCAAGGCTGCTGTGGATCGCCATGGATCGCAATTTCGCAGTTCAACACAACATGATGCTCAAGAGTTTCTCTTCTGGCTCCTCGATAAGGTTCATGAGGACTTGAACACGGCCACGAAGAGGAAGTACAAGGCCATAAAGGTAATTAGGGCAGGGCGGGCAATACTCAGTCCCCTACTTTGTACACCACACCCTTAAAATAGGTGATTATGGGGGAAAAGGACATTTTTTGGCGTAAAATCCTGAGTCGATATTGTATTTAATTTTTGTGGCCTTTGCCAAATTTACAAATTACAGTGATTAGTCAGAAATATTTCAGCAAGTCATGCCAAGGCAAATATTTTGGTGTTCTTTTTGCAGAAACACAAAATTAATTGTAATTTTCAATCTTCAGGAATTTAAAAATAATATAGACTGACCTGAAGTTGGTTAAAAATCAGTCGAAAGAAGGTTTGTGTCTCCGCTATGAATATACTTGTTAAGGCAGGTTAATAGACGTTTTAGACGAGTTGATTTATGAAAGGAAATGGTTCCTTATTTACTTTCTACTCTTTTTCATACTAATAAACTGAAATTGGGAGAAAAGGAACAGAAAAAGAAACAATCTCTTTTCTTTTTGCGGTTTAGACGAGTCAATAGGCCTTTTTAGTCGAGTCGACTTATGAAAAGGAATTGTTCTTATTAGTTTTAATAGTTATTTTTTACGAATACTTCAAAGTTTACGAAAAAAAGCCGAAAATATGGAACAACAATTACTTTTTCGTGTTTAGACGAGTCAATAGGCCTTTTTAGACGAGCTGATTTATAAAAGGGAATTCTTCTCTTTTGTTTTTGGCTCTTTTTCTATACAGTAAACTGAAATTTGCCGAAAGGAAGCAAAGAATGAAACAAACAATTTGCTTTCATAAATAAACTTGTTGAGAAAGGGCTTTTAACTCGTATAAACAGTCCTTTTTATAGCGGAGACACAAACCTTAACTACAATCTAGCTGAGACCGCTGATATTGACCGAAATACAAACTCACTTTCGTCTGAGTTTCGACATAAGTTTCAGGTCAGTCTCTAAAAGGAAATTTTGCTGAGCAAAACTTCTGAGATAAACTTACTCGAGTTTCATAAACAGTCTTCACGAATATTATCATAATATTGTGTTACTTATATAATATTTGTCTGAAATAGAAGCATTATTATCTATTTCAATAACTCGTAAGATCTCACAGGAAGTCTGTAAAAATATTTTTACAGCCATAATTTCAGCTGAATTCTTAAAAAGTCAACTAAAGCTATTTGAAACTATCATTACTTTTGTTATTATTTCCTTCTAAAAAAACAAGTAATATTTCGTACCTATCAGATAAAGAAGAGAAGAATATGAGAAGCCAACTCTTAAAAAAAACTATCTTAAGATGCAATAAAATGTTAAATAAACTTTCATTAACACGAATTTCTTGTCATTATTTGAATGACATAATATTTGAAATAAAACATTTTAAACATTTAATTTTATGTGTCCTAATAAAAAGTTAAAATTTTAATATTAATTGGAAAACAAAAATTAATTAATAACTAGTTCGAAAAGTATTCTGAGCACTAAAAATTCAATTAGAAAATTTCATCAATGCTATTGTACTACAAAAACAAATTCATTCTAATCAGAATAATACGATTTGTAAAGAAAATTCTTATAGGTACACCTCATCCTCTAAAAACTCTCCCCCTTGCACTTCTGGTGATAAGGTCGTCGTATAGCTTTTAGTGTCCCACGGAAGTGTGTCAGTCTGAAGGTCTCTCTGTCTAATCTGCCTTCGCATTATTTGCAGAACACATATGGGCGTCCAGATGAGATAATAGCCGCCGAGACGCTTGCCAATCACATTCGCTGCAACAATTCCTTCGTTCAGGCCGTATTCCAGGCCCAATTCCGATCATCGCTCACGTGTCCGCGATGTCACAAGCAGAGCAACACCTTCGATCCCTTCCATTGTATCTCCGTGCAATTGCCACAGATTGTCCAGCAGAATGTCATTGTGACGGTGCTGTATGCCACACAGCATCCGCGTCAGGTGAAATTGGGTCTGGGAATTCCGCCGGGATCACCCTTTGTCACGCTACGTGAGCAATTGCATCTGGACACGGGAATAGCGTCGGACCGGATGGTGTTGATGGAGATCAACGAGCAGGGATTCTCACGGGTGTTCAGTGATTCGGATCCCATTGCCACTGTGGCGGATAGTGATGCGGTGTATTGCATTGAGACACCCGATGGGGAGGAGGCCACGGTGTTGCTGTGCGCGGTGAATGGGGTGAGGAAGGAGGGAGATAAGGAGGCTCAGAGATTTGGAGCGCCAATGTGTGTTCGAGTGAAGAGAGATATAACGCATGGGGAGCTCCAGAGGGCGCTGATCCGTGAGATGGCGACGGTGTTGAAGGGGGAGGCGGTTGAAGGGATGTTTAGGATTCGATTGCAGGATCCATTGGTGGATCCGGACACGTATCTGGAGGAGAATGTTGAACATCCGCTGTTTACGGAGAATATCGATCTTATGCTGTCAGTTGTGCCGCCGGACACGGGACCGGCGAATGTGAGACTTGTGCTGGAGTGGGAGAATCCCGAGGAGCACTTCAGTGATATGACGGATCCGATTGTGGAGCACGCCAGTGTGGCGCAGATGAAGGAGAAGACTTCGGAGTGTGCAATGTTGACGCTGGAACAGTGTCTGGATCACTATACGAAGGCTGAGACGCTGAGTGCTGAGGATGCATGGAGATGTCCGCACTGTCAGAAGTACTTGCCGGTGGTGAAGACACTGGGATTGTGGTCTCTGCCCGATATCCTTGTCATTCACTTCAAGAGATTCCGGCAGCAACAGCTGAGGGAGCCTCAAGCGGCCAAACTCACAACAATGGTCAAGTTTCCACTCAATGGCTTTGACATGTCGCCCCATTTGGCGAGATCACCCAATAAGGGCGCCTCCGCCCTCGGGGATCCCAATGATGGGGACAATTGGAGTCCGTGGAAATTGATGAGACGTCGCGAACAGACCTTCTCGGGAGGGAATAAGGACACCAACTATGATCTCTATGCTGTCTGTTACCACCAAGTAAGTCTGCGCCCAAAATTTATTATTATTTATTCCTCAATGTCAATTGCCACCACCCTCTGGGTGATGCCACACAGATTCTTCCCAATGGCTATGCGAACGTAGCCAGATTCGCCAAAATTCCTTCCCCAGGAATTCCGTACGATGTAGTGTGGGATGGTGTGGGTGAGATTGTACCCCACAATCTCCACCACGTGGTTGAGATGCGTCAAGTCTCCGTCGCAGTGGTATTGAAT
>CAKKOB020000213.1:55326-73188 GCA_918844115.2 Phlebotomus perniciosus | reverse complement strand
AAACCATGTTTTCAATCGACGAGTCGATGACATGTCACTCTGGCCGTCAGATTTACATTGTCAGTCAAGTCATCGTCTCTCATGTGCCATGTTGTGAATCGGGTAGAGTTTGTGAATTTTCTTTCACCCACAATAATAGTCTCCTTCAACCCTTAAACTTTTGCATAATTTCAACCCTGATGAACCCCTTTATGTGCCTGTGTAAGTAGTTTTTATGAAAAGTGATTTTGAACATGAAAAATTATATGAAATATTACGCATCAGAATTACAGTTTTGTGTCGATTTTTGATTTTTGCTTCCTAAAACTAGGAAAAAAGGAAAAGCTCCCTCCTTTTTGCAGGAAATGTGAGGCTTTTGACTAAATATTAAAATATATTGTCATAGGCCAAATTCATAAAGGGATAATAGGTAAAAAATGCAATGTTCCATGTCGTGGGGTGTTCCATCTATCAAGGCTTTCCCCTAATTGTTTAAATATTCAGAGGAAATGGTATTGCTTGACCTTGTTTTATGATTTTGTTTAGAAACATCATTTCAACATCTCAAATCCGTTTGATTTTCTCTAAGTTAAATGAAAGATTATAATTGGGTACGATAATCATTTAAGGTGTTTTTATAAGAAATATCAAAAAACTAGGAATTATAAACCAATTTAATTTTTAACGAAAATTTAAAATTACTTTTGCCTTATCGATAATTTCTGGAATCACTTCCATCACGTGATACAAAAAAAATTAAAGAAAAAACTTGCGAAGATATTTGAAAGGCGCTTTTCCTCCCAGAGACTCCCGAGAAGCACCCAAAGCCACCTAAGCAGCACGTGCGCGTGTGCATTGCTCAAGATTCACTGACTGACTTCTTCAGCCCACTCGTGGAACATTCGAGCTACCCCTAAATGGCTATTGCCACCGGTAAACCGGGACCGCCAGATGATGAGCAGCACTGCTGGTCGTTTTCCAATTATTCCACAAATTATTATTATTAGTTCCAATTTATTTAATGTCACGAATAACACACCTTAATCCATCAAGCTATTTCATATTTACTGAGCTTTTCCAAAAAAGCAAAACTTATGGACCACCCAATATTAAAAAGAAAACTCGAGTTATCTTCAAAGAGTCACTTCCGAAAACTTCATCAATTAGGCAACTCTAACAGCAAGCTCGTAAAGCTCTTACAATTGCCCTCATATAGGTATGACAGAAGCATCAGAAATGATAAAGTCAAACAAACACGGATGGCCCGTTCTTCATACACACAAGAAGAGATTTTGATTGAATTTTCACCTTTACGCATTTGCACGTGTGTCCCAGATGGGCATAAAAGCCTCGTCAAAGCGAGAATGTGCATGTAGCATTTAAATTTAAAGTAACGTTTCACCTTCAGTATGGGTGGACTCGTGAAAGTTTTAATGCCCCTTGTGCCGCTCTTTCAATGAGGGTGTATATACCGAGAATTACGCGAAGTGTGGCGAATGTGTGACAAAGGAATGAATTCTTTATGACGGATTAAAAATGTTGCCACACGCTGTGAATGACGCTTTTGACGAGCAGTTAAAGGAACTCCAATTTCCTCATATATTTCACAACGGCGGAGGGTGGCAGGAAGTGGGTGTAAGGGAGAGAGGACTTTATTGAATTTTCACAACTTCTAAGCATCATCCCACTTCATTTTGATCACTTTTGTCGCGAAGAGACACATGCCTGACGATGGTGTGAGGTTTATATAAAAATTATTTATGGCATTCATTGTGCAATAAAAGGGACAAAATCTTGAGAAATTATGTGTACAAAATATGTTCTCAAGCAGAGCTGCGAATTGCCATCTTTTCCTCCATCAAGCGACACGGAGAGAGCTTACCAATGCCATCAATCATTCAAAGTCCGCACAGAAAAGTGTAAAAAGTACAGCGGCACTTCATATGGTCAAACTTTTCTATGTACATCAAGTAAATATAAATTCTCCAAAGATTTGAGATATACGACCGGACCGGCAAGAGATCAAGCCCGACCTAATTCGTTCAACGGGCAAACCTAATTAAATAAGCGTGGCGGCAAGCTTTTGAAGAGGTTTCTTTTTGGATTTAAGAACAAAAGAGCTCTGCTTATAAAGGGTCGATGTTGGGGAAAGTGCGGAGGAAAAATTATAAGGTGAGAAGAAAAAAAATCTCCCAAACAACCTGAAAGTTGAATTGCCCGCAGCTTTTCCAAGTGGATGGGCTGACTCTGTACGACGGTTGGTGGGAGTCAGTTTTGTGTACATAGCCTGGGTGAGTTTTGCTTCCTCAACCACAAATGAGGATAGAAAAGCGGGAAAATATGAAAAGCGCCTCAATAGAGTGAGGGTGAAACGGTGGAGGACAGAATGTGGGAAACTTTCCATCAATACACAACTGTGGTGGCTACAAAGGATTTAAATACCAGGAAAATAATTTATATGTTCACTCGAACAGATTTTTCACCCTTGGGCACTTCCCCATTGCGTATACATATACAGAGTTTGAGCTGGAAAAGAAAAACGCCCCAAAAGGAAAGAGATTGAATGAGATTTGGTGGAAAAAATAAATACCGAGTGACAGTGTCATCCCCCGTAGCCACTCGTATTTTTCTTGTAACACATCCATTGTTACCAGAAGAAGTCTCAATCAGAAAGCATGCATAATGCTTCTGGAAGAGTGAGAATTCGTATTGGAAGAGAACGAGCCAATTTTAAAGCAACACCAACAATCGTACAATGGAATTGCAGTAGAATATATACGAGCGAAAGATTGAAACAACAATTGGGAGCTCGCAGTTTAGATTGTTTGTCTTAAATCTTGAGTGACAAAACAGATTATTATGCTCTGTGTCTATTTTCCCACCACTTGCTATCGCTATGCCGCTATCGCCAAGCTTTCACCCTGAGGATGCATATTCCTGGGAGATAAAACCTGATGCCACATCCAAAGTACACACACGCAATTATTCTTCTCTGTGTGAAAATTGTTCCAATTTAAAGATGTTATCATTAGAGTGAAGTGACGTCATCTGCAAACATGTATTAACATGTAAACATAAGAAACTTTATTTTTTCACCTGCACAATCATCAATTTGATTTTTTTTTTCGTTTGATTTAAATTGCGATGAGAAGAAATTATTTTATATCACTTTAAAGGTATTTAAAATTTTTAAAATTTACATTCTGAACGTAAAACCAAGAAATATTTTATAATTGACCGATGCATTTTGCAAAATAAAATAAATATACATCTTTTCGAAATGTCTTGTGATTAAATTTTTAAATTGGTCTTGTCTAAAAAGATAAGACCAGAATAAAAAAAAATAAATGGCAAATAAATTTTAATACAAGCAGTGATATAGAAAAAAAGCTCATTTCGTTTGTGAGTTCTGTAAATTCTTACTCATTGCTTTCATTTTTCCCAGAGTCTCTTTTTCCTATGCCCAACGCAAAAATGGGAGTCTGTTTTGTGTTGTGATGCAGCACAGAGCGTTTGGAATGAGCTTTGCAGGGTGGAAAGCTATACCCTTCCGACTGAGTCTTATCCCTCTGACACACTAGAGACAATATGATAGTAGGTAAAAAAAGGAGCAGGAGGGCTTTCCGATGGTGTTGGTGCGCAATATAGTGAATTTGTTGCATCACAAAATTGTTGTTTGTTTGCAATTAATTTTCAACATTTCGTGCCAAGAGAATTCTTAGCCAACTTTACTACTATTGTTATACCTTTTTCTGGCGCGAGGATGTTGGGTGTATCTATGTTTAGGACATTTTCCTCTATTATATGGCAGAAGAGACTTTGGTATAAAAAGCTCACATATTTTCTCTGTTTATGAGCGCGTGTGAACAGCACAAAAACGTTCATTCCTCCGCGTTGATACCGAAATCTCCATCAGACTATCATCATCATTTAACCACCTCCTAAACATGGTGTGTTTTGTTGTATATCCCCCTATTGTGCATTGCTTGGGAGTTGTAGGGCTAACTGGGTGAGAAGGGGCAAGAAGGGATGGCAAGTGTGGCACATGAAAAGCTCAAGGAATGAGGGTGAAATAAAACGGTAACTATTATCACGTCACCTCTAACCCTTCACGGGAGTGAGGAGACATCGCTTCCACAGCAGTGAATATGAATTCCTCAGCGGAGTTGTTATGTGGAATTCCATATGATGATGACTTTGCCTGACGAACATTGCAACTGTGTTATATTTTAATTACAATGTCACCCATCATTTTCATAATGATTTTCTGCGCTCTCCCTCGAGATTTGACAACATTTCACTTATTTCCTCACATCGCATCGTCAGCTAAGAAAAGGCAGTAAATGTATAATTTTTCGTTCTCCTTGAAGTTACTGACGCGCAATCTTTTTTTTTATTCTTGTGTGAGAAACGAAAACAATATATTCCCTTACTCAGGAGAAACGGAATAGCAAAAATAATACCCCAGCGCTGAGCTTTTGCTGCAGGGAGAAGGACAAACAACTCGGCTTTTTGTGTAACATGTTGAATTCAAAGAGCGTGGGTGAGAGAAAATTGTGTCACGACAAAGGGGCCATTTCTTCAAAAGGACGCGCGACAGGGATTTGAGATATATAGACTCTGTGGCGGGCAAAGAGGTATAGAAGAGGTCGCTTTGTCTCAGGCTGAATTCTATACTTTAAGTAAAAGCTCACATTTACTCCTCGGCTGGAGAATGTAATCGTATAACGCATATATATTCCTACTGTAGATATTGTTGTATCTCACGGGAAATTATCACAATTGAGATTTCCTCTCGACACTCAACAATCCTTTTTGGAAATACTCGAATGGCGCTCAAGTAGAAAGGGTTAGGCAACCCTCTCTAATATCACAGTCTATTCTAAGAGCAATTCCAGCCACTGTATATATGGAATACTATTGAGAGTTAGAAAATGGAATAAGAGAGAGAGATAGAGACAATTCACTCATTGAAATGCATATAAGAATGGGCAAAAATTACGATCTCACTATGTGAGAATGATAATCGTCCATTTCCATTACATTTTCCAATAAAACACACCACCAGTCACATTGAATTGGCTCGAAGGTGGTTTCAACATAATTTTTATTCCTCACCATTCGCATTGATTTTCTTCAGGGATTTAATGTTCTTTCTCGTATGTGTGATATATAATGCACAATATAAAATCTACAGTTTATATACATATGCTATATATATTTTGGGCCAGATATATGATGAAAAATCATGGTGAGAAGTATGAGAAATTCATATTTTTACGACAAGTGAACATTTATGATTCTCCATAGAAGAAGTTACTTTTACTGACACGCGAGAGAATTGTGGTAAATGGGGGGAAGGGAAAACGAATTGTGTAAGGGTCGAGAGAAATGTCCACCTACCTCTTCTTTTTCCTCACCAAAAATTATCCCCTACTTTGCTGTAAATTTACTATTTTGCTGACAAGTGACTTTTCGCCCCAGAAGAGCCTGTGGCATCATGAAATCAGCCACCAAAGCAGAGAATAAAGCATTTCTCTGGCGGAAGTAAAATCCTCTTGGGGGTCATTCGGAACCACTCACGACGAGTATTTTCACTAGTCACTGAGAATGCCCCGGCACTGTTGGTTCTTCCTCGAATTTCTTATATCCCAGTCTCACATTTCTTCAGATTGAATTGGCGTGAGCACGAGGAATGTGTCCAGTGGAAAATGTGACAAAGAACACAGTTTAAGGGTGTGTATATAGTTGTTGGACAGTTGTACACCACAATTTACCTCTAGTAAAGAAACATCTGAATATTTTGTGAGGGTCATTGCTTATTTTAATGATGAATATAACAATGACTTACCCAGATTCACAATTCAAACGATTCAAACTCAAAATTTCCTTCCAATCAAGTACTTCTTATCATTCAATTTAATTTCTCTATATAAAACTTATATTCACTTTATTATTTTGGGTGTACTGTACACCAGATACTGCATTATCTCTCCCTTGACTCCCACGGATGGGGTAAAATTGCAAATGCTATCAAAAGGAGGAGATAGAAAATACTTTTATTTGAAAAAAATCTCAGTTCGCTTCCTCTAGTAGAGCTAGTGTAAATTATCCAGTGAAAGAGGAGAACCTTTTGTATAGATTGACAACGAATGCTCAAGACGTGCAGAATTTCCTATATATTTTGCGGACACAGAAAAGGAGAGACACAGACACAAAACACTTGAGCATACATTATTTGTTGTATACAATACAAGGGCAAAGTCCCTCTCACCCCCTATATAATAGGATATACATTTTCGCCTCAATTTCATCGTCAGATGGAAACTTCACATGATAATGGGTGGGTGACCCACAAAATGGGTAGCTTCTTTGCTAAATCGCCAACCCCATCTCAATTCCCATCGAGATGGCGCGGGCCACAAAGGAAATCTGTTGAATAAAAGATTGTGTGCGATTTATACAAGACAGGATGAGATATGGAGTGAAGGATTTGGCATGTGCTGTGGGGGTGCATGGGGAAGGCATAGACTGGGGGAGAGAATGGATCTCCATTCTGTGGAGATGGAATTTGACCAGAGAAGAGGCTCTTCACGCAAAGCATAGCCAGATATTCCTTTTACACTTTTCGCCTTTTGTTTCTTACGCCCCTCGTTAAGTATTATTTATCGAAGATGATTGCCATGATTTATGAGCAATTCCCCATTTGAGTTACGGCGGGCGAAGAGCCAAACGAAGAAGAAGAGGTGGCGGCAATCCTCGAGAATGCGAGAAAAAGCACATCCACCCCTGGAGTGACTTTGAGAGGACTCTCCGGAGAAAGGCAAAGCTCTTTGCGAGATAAGTTCCACTTGCAATAAAGTGTCTTACGCAGAAGATGATGGCGGGGTAAATAGCATTATGTGGTGAAGGGGGTGAGTGAAAGGTTGAGTGTGGGGGTTGAGGTGATGTGACATAATGAAAACGACATGGAAAATTCTTCTCTGAATCTTTTTATTATTTATGGATGATATTTTATGGTGCCTTCTACACACTATAAAGACGCCTTTTACATCCCCTATCATTGTTTTTATTTCTTCTTATTTACAAAACATCCACTGGTAATGGCATTTTATTTTATTCGTCCTCCCATCGAACAGAAGTGCTTCACTCCTATTCCATTTTGTTATTTCTACATCAAGCTTGAATGAATATTTCACCCTAGGGGCTATTCGGAGGGAAATTTCTGATTTTTTTTCTCAGATTTTCTTTCGGAGGATTTATATAGTGTCAAGAAGTTCCCCAGTGAGTAGCCTCTCGGTTTTTCACCAGCCTTTTCGCCCAATAATTTTTATTGTTTTTTAAAAAAGAAGTTTTCACGACCTTTTCAGAGTGGTTTTTTGTGTGAGAAAAATGTAATTTAGTTTAATAACTCTCATAACGAGTTTCTTTTTTGTCCGCCCATCGATACGGGCTAACAGTTTTAATATTCTTCAATCAACAGTTTTCAATTAATCCTTAAGCTTCTTAGACACTAACAATATATCAATTCAATAACTGAAATATCCTATTAGCTTATGTACACAAAATCAATGATACGAGCAATGATTCAGCAAACTATTCTCTCTCATTGAAGAACTAAAACTTTTCAATTATATAATAGTTGTGATTTCTCTTGCGCCTTTTTTTCACTTTGCCTTATATAAATTATTTGTTTTTTTTGTCAGCACTATGTACAAGCCATTCGTTTTTCGTTTTTCCAGAGATTTTATCTATTCCCATCGTACTTCGTTATATCTATTTACTCTATTCGTAATTCAAATTGTTATGCATTTCTGGGGGGTGGGGTTTGCGAATGAGGGGCTGAGAATAGGAGGATTGAGAGAATATTTCTTTCACCTCCTCTTCCCCCTCTACTTTTCACTTCATTTTAGCATTTTTAATTAGGTTAATGGCAATGTTATGCTATAGGATGGAGATTTTATATCTATTCTTATCGGAATTCTATTTGGCACATTTATCCTTCGTCTATATTGGTGATTATTTCTTTTCTAGTTTTGTATCTTTTTTTTCCCCTTTGGAAATTAACAGAAAAGCAAGAAGACTTGCTTCATTTCCTTTGTATGACTCGACGATAATTGTATGATAGTGATGAAGACTTGTAGTTGATCATGGACTAACCACTCAAGTGTCGGGTAAATTGAAATTTGAGTACAAAAGGTGGAGGATTGTGTTACGAAATGCAAATCCCGCGTGCCAACTCCTCTTGGATGGCCACTTGATAAGTGCTAATGTGTTGATGTGGTAGTAAATCACAAACAGGGATAAAATGAACATATCAATACCTTTTAATTATTCACAAATTCCCAAATCGCACGCGTTTCACCTGCGGAGCTCGCTGGGTGCTATGGAGTCAATTTATCCTCCAGTTTTCAAGCGGTTTATTCCCTGTGGAGTAAGTGTGAGTGCGGGTCGAATGGTTGGTCTAGCCGATGTGAATTTATATTCGGGATTGCACGATGTTACTTTGAAATTGGATTGAGGGGAGATGGAGACTGAGTGGTGGAGAGAATATGTAATTGTGCACAGAATGTGAGAGAAAGGGTCGAGTTATAAATGCACCAAAGGGCTGATCAACACTCCATTCAGATATTCTGTGTATAATATTATATTACACTTTGATGCTGTAGGAAATTCTTTGAAAATGTCAAAGCAAAGATTGGTCGCATTCAAATAGAGCTCCATTTGTATTTCTAGGAAAAAAAAATAATTATACATGTCATGTGGAGATAAAAGGGATGAATAACATCGCAAAAATCTAGTTAGAAAACGATAAAAATCAAACGCAAACAAACACGTGCATTTTGAAAAGTTCACCCCTTATGGGGTGTATTTTTCTAACATTTGGGAAATGTCCTCAAATACGTGGGGGTGATATACAAAAATTGTCACATATTCCGTCACACGCGTTTCGTCACATAAACTCCTGGAACTCTTAGTATGTCTGCTCATACATACTTCAACGACACTCTAGCTGGAACGTATCGGGAATGCAAAAGAGAAACGACGTGTGTGCAGAGTGGAAAATACTTTGAATTTTCCATGATGGTGACGAGGTGGAAAAGTGCAGTTTATGATGTAAAACATTCCAGTGTACTACAAAAGATTTTACGCTGAAGAATATACATACTCTTGTGATATATATAGTGGCGTGGGTGGGGGAGATGGTGAGACGGATTGAACTGGTATCACGGAGCAAGGTCGGTGGTGTGTGATCGTCACCGTCATGGAGAAATTGCAGATGCGAAATAATTTTTGCATGTCATTCGTTGTTGTTATAAATTTATGCTCAACAGTGGATGAGAGCATGATAAACTTTTATGCATCATCCGCGACAGATGATATAAATAAAATGTCAGCGGAATATATGGATGTAGTGAGACACAACAGGGCGCGAAATATGTAAATGATGCTATGTGGTGGATGGCACTCCGTTTGTTGATGTTATAAGCTTTGGGAACAATTCTAGAATCCGGATTTTGTCACTGTGTGCCAACTCTCACTATTTCTCTCCCACAATATCGAAATTTCTATATATTTTTTTCCATTCCCACCATCAGTCACATATTCATACCCTCCGGATCATATTTGTATGTATCTCCGTGCACACATATTCCAGATAACACATCGCGAAAATCTAACACACGGCTCTATCATCATAGTTTTATTGGGCTACCCCAAAAGCCATTGTGGGGATATTCTGTATAGTGAGAATCCACCAACTACCTCCAATTTTATAGATTTTCCATCCAGCGAATGAACCCCTATTCAATTCTCACATGGCTCTGGTGAGAAAGCACCATCGTGTGATGGAGGATGAAATGTATAAAAATTTCTCTCTTCGGTCCTCGGTGTGTTCATCAAAATATGATTTGCGCTCCACACCACATACACACATTGAGATACAACTGATGGGGATGCTTTTTAAAGCGTACTTTAACCACCCTCAAGTCACCCCCTTGTCATTCACTCATCACTCGATCGTCCGCTCTCCCCACTTGTGGTTGCCTTTCGATGTGCTTTGTGGGTGTATGAAAAAAAAAATCCGAAGCTGCTGATTTTATAACCCACACATTGAATATCCATCCCATAGTGTGCATTCATGCGATATTTTAAAGTGGAAATCTTTCCATCCCTAACTCTCGTCCTGGCTGATAATGGGTGTAATTTTTCTATGGAAGAGCAGGAATACTAACAAAAAAAAATATGACAAAAGTACTGGAGTGTGAAATATGAGACTCACTCTGTCCAATTACCGTTGCCATATTATCTATTTCATTATAAGCAACCTATTTCACAAACTGTCTCTATTAATGTAATCATGGTTTTTGCTTCTGCTTCTGCATGTTCAGTGGTATGAAAAGTATTTATACATGGACTTATCACACTCCTAATTATCGTATTTGCTCGCACATGAGTGGTGAGATGGGGCCATGTGGAAAAGTATTAAAAGATTGCACAGGGATTGTAAGGGAGAAAAACTGACCAAAATGGTTTTTAGTTTCAATAATTAAAAATTTATTTATTGATGACCTTTGTTCATCAGAAGTCTGAAGCTTCAAAAACATCAAGACTATAATATTATTGAAATCCTAGCTAAGACGAAAATCACTTCAACTAATAGGTACAGAGTGTAATAAAATTAAACATAGATAGTTACGAAGGGTAAAACATAAAAAAGGGAAACATAAAAAAAACTTCCAAAATTTTGACCAAAATAACTTTTATCAGTGAAATTTATTAGATTTTCGAAATTATCAGATGATATTTTACCGATTTTACCAAATTACGGCGTCAATTCAGCACCCCCTATCGTATATTTCCAAAATTAACGTAGGAAACAGAAAAAAAATAAAAATATCTGTTGCCACATAATCCCCAGAACCCCAAACTGCATTAGTGTTTGCGCAAAAAGAGTCACAGTTCAAATCATCATTATTTGTTACCACAAGAACATATTTTCAGAGTATTAATAAATGCCACTGCAAATGATTTTTCACTCTTCAATTGAATGTATTTTTTTTTCGTCAATTTTTACATGACGATACGTGAGGTATTTTTAAATAAAAAAAACTCTCTCTTGAATGTTATGTTGGGTAGAAAAATTTGCATTCATGGTTGATCATTTTGGTGTTTGGCAGGATATGACGTTAGAAAAATCACAATGAATTTCAATTTCAGCCATGCCCTTTAGACACACGTGAATAGATGTATTCGACCGATATGTGTTTTTTTTTTGCCCCTATACAAATCTTTTATCTATTCACATCGGATATGGTACAAAAATTACTCAGAAAAATTTCTATGTTTGGAAGTTTTCCTAGTTATCAACTAATGGATTAATTGATTTTTAATTAATTTATGCTCGTCTTGTCAAACTCCCACCATTCCGATATGCAAAAGTTTCCTGATTGTGATACCCCATGTTTTCTAAAATGTTTTGATATTTTTTTGTTTTCTTTTTCAAATAATGGAAACTATGAACTTTCTCTAAACTTCAAGAATTATTTTATTTATTCTTCGTTGATATATCTTATATTTCTTTATCTGTCATTGATCTCTTACATTTCCCCCCCATCTTCTTGTTACTTAATACACAAGAAATGGAATATTATGCTCAATTGACCAGTTTGTTGCTATGCGAAATGCATTGATATGAACAAGTTTTGGGATGTACATCTCTCTTACTTTTCTTCTCAGTTTGTCCTACTAAAGGTCTTTCTTTTTCTTCATTCGTCATATTATGTATCGCATGTATTGTGGAAACTTTTCACTCTAGTACTCACCACTAAACCCCTTTTTGCGAAATTGAGAACTTTACCATAAAACTTTGATCACAATAGAAATGGTACCACATTGGAAAAATATAGTTTTCACACGCTCTCTGTGTATTTTTCTTTTCCTCCCCTTTTTTTTCACGCCTCGAAGTTTTCTCAACATAATGCTTTCTTGGCGATGCCACGACAACATATCATATAGTAATCATCCTTTCATGAATTCACACTTTACGGGGCAGTAAATATGAGTAAGTTTGCAGCACAGAAAAAAGTATATGATGACGTTGATGGAGAGAAAGAAATACTGTCTCATTGTCGTCATTTTCCAACGATGTGTCCTATTTTTATTATAACGAAGTGTCAGAAAAATTCACCCCTAATGATTTCACTTAACAAATGGGGTGAATGCTTCTCATACTATTCTTGTCGGATTTTGCGCCAGCAATTGGGGATGTTCAATGATGTTGTCAGCTCTGCAGGATTCTCAATGAAGCGGAGGTGGTTGTAGTGATGGAAAATAAAGAACTAGCATACATCCATAGAGTTGTCATGAGCAAAAATGTTGTTTTTGATATCATCATTTGTGGCAAATTGGCACTGGAATTGCCCCTTCCTCTTGCCGCCTCTGCAAGTCCTATATATACGTTGTATTTTTTCCCCATTTTTCCCAATGTGGAATTTTCAGACGGCAGAAAAATAAAGAGAGGGAGATCATAAAGATACAGAATCGCAAAATGTATCAATTTTAACAAGCACTTTGTGAAAAAAATGAATTGATGGGAGTTTTGTATGGATTTTAGACGCGTGGAAAATCACATCATCAATATTCACAATTAGAAAATGTTTAGAATAATTACCTCCTATGAAGTTTGTCTGCTCATCATCTGAAGTTACACTTCCGGGATGAATTTTAATCTCTACAAAAGAAAATTATAATATTTTTTTAGTACATATTTTTCTAACTACAAATTTTTCACCCTAGGTTCCCAAATGTACAAGAAACATGTAAGCAGTTTGTTTCATGTTGTAAGTTATTTAATAATTCACACCATTTTGAATTATTTGAGAAAGAATTTCTAAGTGACAGATATACTTTTTTAGACAAATTTGCAAATTTTTCTCAGTGCAAGGACTAAGCTGCTCATGGCAGTAATTCTAACGTAATGAATCAATTTATTGGCTCTGGGGGAGTATCTAATTATCTCAATGCGTCTTACCATATAGTCGAAGGGTTCCTTCAGCACGTCCGAGTGAATTTGTGCTCACGCAGTGATACGTTCCCACATCGGTGTGAGAGAATGATCGTACCACTAGTCTCATGACACCCCGATATCCGGAGCGTTGCTCTGTGATGCCATACTTAGGGCTAAAGTTGGTTTCCATGAGCGCCAATAAAAAAAAAGAGTGCATAGACAAATATGATATGTTGAAAAATGGTAGAGTAAATTCATGTGAAATTCAGGTGGCTTCTATCCAATTCCCTTTTTTTTTCTTCATTCTCCCACCCCGAAGTGTCCTGATATTTTTCTGCCCCGCCAAAGGCGAATGTGCAAGTGTACGTTTGATACACATTCACCCTGGAGGGAAATGTAGTAAATCAGATGAGTTTTCCAGGAGAGTTGGAAAACTCACATAGAGATATGGAGACAATATTTCGATTTGCATTTTTATGGCTCTCAAAACTACCACCGAACTCACCCATCGAGGAGCATCTCTGGCCGGGGTTGACCCGATTCCAAGCTGGTGGTGCTCCCGGTAAAACCATTGGGTGGCATGCGGCCACCCTTCAGCCAGTACGACACTGGCGCCGGTGACGCTTCGACCTGACACTCCAACTGAACGTCCGAGCCCAAGGGGGCGCCTAGTAGTTGACTCGGTGCTCGAACTGATGGGGCGACTAAATTAGAGAGAGTTTTCGTGTGAGAAATTTTCACAATATTCCCCCCATCAAACTTGAATATTTGTATATATGACTAAAGTTTTCATATGTTCGCCAGCAGAAAGAGACAGACACGAAATATCCCCATTAGCGATTTGTACCGTGAAATATTTATTTGTTTGTATTTCTGCATTTATTACACATAATTAAATTTTATCTCTTGACCAAATAAATGCAATATCTGGGGGATAAAAGGGAAGCATGTCAGTCCGCAAAAACGACAGTCAGGGATTTCGAAAGATAATTGAACATGCTCTCCCATGCTATCCTTTCTTTTATTTTATGCTCAATGGTCGGGACGAGGAAAACCAATAATGGAGCAGTCATACATGGTTCATAGAGGGTGAATTACACAAAGAATACTCACAATGAACGCTTAATGAAACCCTCTTGGATACGGCGGGTGGGACATCATTTGAGGCAATGCAGAAATAAGCTCCCATTTGACGGCGCTCCAGTCGAGACAGTTTTAATGATGTTCCGTTGTATGAATCAGCTAAAATTGGTAAAAGGTGCAGCATGAGTGCGGGTTATACATTTAATTCACTCGTGTGGGCAAAAGAAGGTTTTTGATTCGAATGTGAAAAGCATGATTTGTGCTTAATTGAGCTTTCGATGCTGGACCGGCTCTTGCGCTCGACTAGCCCTGACCATTTCATTCTAGAGAGTTTTATGCGCAAATTTTCCTCATGCTTCGTTACACCATTTATTGTCATATCCCTCCCACGCGTTGTTTTCCAACCCACGAGATGGGTGGTGAGGAAAAAGTTAATTAAAATACCAAATGGGATGACAAGTTGTTTGTGCACCTTTACACCCGTAAGCTGACAGTTCGTGCTTTTGTGTGAGCTTTATATTTTGTAGATTCTCCTTTTTTTTCGCAAAAAAAAATTATTTATTCCCTTTAGCGAGAGCAAAGGTGAGTGGCGTAATTGAAAATGAATTTAAGTGAGAATTTTGAGGTTCAAAGTGAAGATGAGAATTCACATTCAGAATGACTCTCAAATGCCCTATTTTCTATCGCATGATTATGCACGTCTGGAAAACATTTTCTTTTTAATATCTCAAGAGCATGATCGTTACCTTTCACTATCTCACGACTTCCCGGTTTTCGTATAAGAATAACATCGCCATCCTCTCGCCTCCATGTGACTCTGGGGATTGGATTTCCAGTAGCACGACACGTTAATGATGCATCCTCTCCCTCTTGTACAGCAATATCCGCTGATGACTCTTCGTTGATTATATCCGGAGGCACTATACCGAGAGAATGGAACACAATGACAATTTTCAGAAAATTACGTGTTAATAAAATATTAATTTTCAGAATTTATTATAAAATTTCAGTACACTCCGGAAAGGATAGAATTACATAACGCTATCTAAAAAAATACCTATATCAATCGCTTAACAAAAGTAAGAACTTTTGCGATTATTTTTGGATTAAACAACAGAAAGCAATATTTTAAAATTATTTTAACAAAGAATATATGTTGATGTTTTTGTTAGAGAAAGATTTACTCATATTACGGAATGGATTTACGAAAGTGCTTTTGTATAGAAAAAGTTCTGAAAATATTATTTATGAAAGGTTAAAATATGTATATTCGCGACATTTTCACTGAACCGAACATGCAGAAAATTTTGCCAAAGTTTGACGTTCTAGTTTCGCTAAATATCTCCCATTGACGTGAAACTGTTTTCTGAATATTTACTCCAAACAATTCAAATAAGAGATGAACAAAAAAGTGATATTGAATCTCTCAACAGTAAAGAAGCACCATTCAATGTATAGGAAGAGAGAGAGAGAGAATTTCAAATATTGACTTTGACGCAAATCTAAGAAATTGACTGATTGCAAATTCTTGATTCGCGTCACTTGTTTCAATCCACCGAAAGCAGAACTTTTCCCTCTTTCACGATATTTTATTATAGCGAATGATTCGAGCAATTTATTTTCATACACATTCATATTCCGCCAAGACTATATAATGCCATTTCCGTCTGGCACTTGGCACTCCTACTCCCCATTTCCCGGATTGAGGGAAATTTTATTCCCTTTTCCACCGCATCGCGCCAAGGAAAAGGAGAGAAAACCACCACATCAAAAATTTACCCTCTCGTGTGTGTATATTTTGCGGGGGTAAAAGCGCGCGCCCTCCGACAAATATAATATCATTCCAAGTGTTTTCCGTTTTGGTGGGTTATTAAATTTTTAAAGTGAATATAGAAAAATCTGTTGACAGAACTCTCCACAGAGTGAATTCAATCAGTGAATTGAAGACGCCGCCAACACGCTCGATAAGTGCTTCAGGAGAAGGATGAAATTCTTTTATTATCGATTAGGATTTTCAATTTCGTTCCGCCGGAATTGCTGACTCCCTGACGTTCCTCATCCCTTGGCTCACATGCGACAGTGTGTGAGTGCTAAGAGGTAATGGCAATAGATGGGGAGTAAAAAAAAATTCGGAAATTGTACCACGTTTTCACTCTCACAGCCGTTGAATTTACTCAGATTCCCTCCCACCCACCTCCGCCAACGACTCGATTTTGGTCCCAAACACACAAAAAGTGTTTAACTGTTGGCAAAAAGCGTTTCAAAACTCGTTCAACTGATGATGCCCGTCCCGAGTGCCACATAAAAATTGGGTTGAGGGTGCCTGTTTTCACGATGGCATTCTCCGGGGTGAATTGCCAATGTGTGTGTGTGTGTATTTGTATTGTGTGGGTTTTTGCTATGTATGCTGAGGACTCGGTCGCATGGGGTGAACGTGTCATTTGTGAGATGAAAGTTTAACGCCAAAGCAAAGCCAGGGAAAAGGCTAAAGGTGGCTGGGAAGTGGGAGTAATGAAGACTATAACCACCATAAAAGCAAATTACCTTCAGCCAGCACCAGGGCGCTGCCAAAGCACAGTTGTCAGGGACCGAAGAATACATTCGTGAAAAAAGCTTGACCACATCACCAAGTACTGTGTGACACATTTTTCTGCCTCAATATGGTGCTACTTGTGCTACTTTGCAAATACTTGTGGGCTAAGCATAGAATTACTTCAACGGCGCGACACACTGAAGATGTGTTCAATAGAGAAATTCCTTTATAGCCTGAGTCAACAAAATCGACTGGCAATTTGGCAAGGAGAATGAAAGGGCGAAATGTCGCCAAGTTGTGTGTATATATATTTTTCCGCTGTAAAATACACATTCCCCATTGGAATTTGCTTTTCAGACTATGAGACAGGATGAATATTATCGAAAGGAGAGAGTATGAGAGAGAAGGGAAGAGGAAATGACAGAAACGGGTGAAGATGTTGGTAAAAAAAAACGTCCCAATGTGGTGTCGTCTTGATGTTGTGTAGCATCACATAACTTTTATTATATATGCAAAGCACTCATCGCGCGTCGTCTGCAAAGTTTCCTTCTTCGCACAAAAATTGCCAGAATCTCCCTCACACCTAAATATTTTTCTCCAACTCGTATATATAGAACACCCATGATATTTAAGTATATAGCGGTTTTTCGCCAAAAGGGATATGAATAAAAATTTACACTTCTCGCCTTGTCTGTGAAAAGTGGTGCTAAAGTGTATTATTCAGACTTTTATTGTGTAAACAACCATTTAAGTTTTAGAAAAGTGAAATTGAAAATCGGCTTTTGAAATTATGCAATATGTAAGTCTTTTTTTTTGTTTCAAATGTGGTAAAGAGCATGTTTCTGAAGGTTGTGCCAATTGTCATGGGTTTCATTGAGTGTGCAACAAATGCGGGATCAGTTTATGGCGGAGTTTAGTCAAGCTTCTTCACTAGTAAGTCAAATTCTTCATGGTGGTGTTTATTTATGTGAAAAATTCATGAGCTTTCTTTTCTATTTTTGCGCATTTTATATGTACTGCGGAGTACTGCGCTGCAAAATTTTTAATGGCTTTGATTGCGAATCACTTACAAAGGAAATTTTCTTTAAATAGTGAACTTGAGCAAAACTAAATGTTCTATTAGCTGGGATTCCCATATCCCAGCTTATTGTA
The DNA here is from genome assembly GCA_918844115.2 of Phlebotomus perniciosus. Taxonomy (NCBI): domain Eukaryota; kingdom Metazoa; phylum Arthropoda; class Insecta; order Diptera; family Psychodidae; genus Phlebotomus; species Phlebotomus perniciosus. The sequence continues at coordinate 55,432 of CAKKOB020000213.1, read as the reverse complement.
ATGGGTCACCAAAATGGAGGTCACCGCCGGGGCCCCGGAGTAGGGGCGCTCCACGAATTAGGGTCCCTACATTCCAAAAATGATGTGCGCTTCAAAAGTTTTCCGG
>CAKKOB020000213.1:23516-55226 GCA_918844115.2 Phlebotomus perniciosus | reverse complement strand
TTATGGACCGATTTAGATCAATTTTTTTAAAGACGCGTCTCGACATAACCCCCAGTGACATCGATTTTCAGATGAAAAGCAAATTGCATTACCTCCCGAGGTGGCCCACCGAATCCCAGCTACTCCAAGTGTAAACTTGGCATGTCCTTTTTACAATTAAGCAATCAAATACAGAAACTAATAGTATAAATTGGTGGTTTTAAAATTTTGAAAAAAAGGAATGATGCTCAGAAATTCACTTTTTATTTTTTTATTTTCAAAAGAAATGTTAAAACTTATAACAGCCTAAAAATATTTGACGACACAATACTCCATCCTTTTTCTCCCATTTCTCAATACTGGCATTAGATGTGTGCGCGGTGTCGCCGAGTGATAAATCACACAAATATACATGAGAAATTGAATAATATTTACTAAAGAAACCATGGTCGGAAAATCCACCATACATTGGCTGCCATTCGTGGACAATGACACATTGATGGTGAATGAAGAGAAAAATGAAGAAAAGAGTGGCAAAGTGGAAGGGAAGGTGTGACGAAAAATATTTTCATTTTCAAACAACCATTTGAAAGGGTCAAATGGCATTCACAGTTTTTCCAAACCCAGAGATACGAAAAGGTGGCAATCGAAATGGCAAATGGATTTAGAAGGGGGGTATAGATAGATTGGAAAATCACTTCCCACCCAAACACTTGGAATGTTGAACACCGGAAAATTGGCCAAAGTGCCTGTTCTACCCACTCACACCCCATGCCTTCACACATTTTTCCCATTTTGTCTCATGGAGCAGACGAAGAGCCAGATAGAGGATAGTCAAAGTGATGGCAGATACATAGTTGTGTACACATGCAACAAACTGGGTCTGGGATATACAAACCTTGCACGTCGATACATCCAATTTGCTTCTTCATAGGACTAGAATTTATTTGGCACATGTAACACCCCTTATCTGACTCCCGGATTTGCTTGATGCGCAATCGCCAGGTGTGCATGTCTTCGTGGACAACACTAATTCGATTGTTATGTGTCACAACACGTCCTTGTAGTGCCAAAACTGTCTGATCGGATGCCCGAAGCCAGCCAACCTGTAATTATAAAAGAAAATGACAGACTGAATGAATGATTGGCAGCACGCGCTTAAAAGCTTTAACTCCTGGATCCGTTATTTGACCGGCCAATTTCATCTCTAAGGGTATGTGAAACGTCTACAAAGTTGATCGTCGAAATTTGCATTATTCATCTCGTAAAAGAAAAAAAAATGTGGGCAATCACGCTTGATTATTATGAGAGTAATATCAAAAAGGATTCCATTTCGAGGAACGCACGAGTTTAGTATGCATTCTCGCACTGAAGGTTTCTTTTTAAGAAATCATGTATGAAGAAATAAGAATAAGTTGGATCAACATGGGATGAATTTCTTCCATGAAAAATATTTTCTCTCTCACAACAATACATACTCGTCCTCCTTTTCCGACAAAAAGAATTCATATTTGTATATATGAAATATCATATGATAAAGTTGGTTGATATTCACCAAATGTATCGTCGATGGAGGAGAGAGTAAGGGAGCTTGTCGAAATTTTTCAGTGTTACTGGAAATCATAATAATTTTATGTTCCCGAGAATATTCCACGAATACACATATGCATATTTTGTGTGGATATACGCGTTCCATTTTACCGAATTTTTATCGAAAAGGCAACCCCCAAGTATGGACATAAAAAGTATGAAGAGATACTAACCTTATATCTTCCCAGATTCTTCACTGAGCACGTCAGGAGGGCTTCTCTGCCGGCTGGAAACGTCACGTTGGCAATTGTTCCCTCAAATTCGGGTTCTGGTTCAACTCCTTGCAAATTAATGTCTGTAAGAACACAATTGAGAGAAAAGTGTATTTCCCACGGTTGTAGAAAGGATAAACTTTTTATTTTATTCATTCTACCCTCTATCCTCCACTTAAACGATTCACCCATGAAATAAGAAGTGGAGGAAATTCTCACATTTATGTTATTATGGGAAGAGGCAAAAAAAAAATTGAAGAATTCCTCTCTTCCACACAAGTGCTTCAAAAACGTAATTTATATAATAATCAAGGAGGAAATGTAAAGAGGAAAAGATGTAAGAAGGGATCTCTTTTCATCAGTGATAATAATAACAATTTTTCCATCTCTACTGTTCCTGCGGGGTGTTTCATACTCCCACACTGTTGGCTTTTAATAAGGCAAAACGAAACGGGCTTTTGGGAGCTTTTTGGTGTTCTTTCCTCCTTTTATGGGGTCGTCTTTTGGCTTTTGTGCGGTTGACTGAAAATCCCCAGGGAAATGCAATTAAATTATCGTTGAGTTACTACTATTTCATATAACATTTAATGCATGCTATAGCGAAGAGTATATAATCATATCCGTTTGTCGGTGTCTTTTGCCCATATATACCTACTCATTCTCCAAATTTTGCACGATGAATAAAAGGTAAAAGTCTGGCTAACCCACCTCGGTGGATGAAGAGATACACATATAATTTGGAAGTTTTGTATAAAAGTCAACCCCGTGAAACATTTTATTTTCCTATTTAATGTCCCAACATTAAATAATTCTCGTGTAGCAATATTCATAATTTGTGTGTTGTGAATGCTTAATTGCTCGGAAAATTCTGCATTTAACCTGTTGTATTGCGTGGCATGAGTATATTTTGGCATGAAAGACTATTTAGTGTGCTTTATATGTAATGGCGAGGAGGAAGGGTGAGTAGGTTTTCATGTCTTGACTTTATTTGGGAGCACACTCTTCTGACACTCCCCCAACCCCACATTATCAAAAACTCTCTCTCTCTCTTTCTCTATATATAGAAAATTTTGCCAAACAATACTGTACGACTGAGTCTGTATAGCGTGATGTGTCGGGGGTGCTTTAGGTACTAAAGTGTGTACCATTTGGGTCAGACACAGATCAGATAAAATCAAGGGCTTTAATCTCACCACCGCACAACCACCCTCCCGAAAAATACATAGCCAATGTGGCTTTTTTGCCACCATTCCACCCACCAGAGGAATCGTCCCCGCTCTCGACATAATTCCCTGTTAGGGGTGACTAGGGAAATTGAATTCTTCAAATTACACCCCGTCACCACCAGCACAAACTATTCAAGCGCTGGAGAGAAAGTTGCCGTATAATTTATTCCGCATACACAGGAAATTATTTAATGAACCCCACATCGAATAAACACAGAGAAATATGACACAATATCCGAGTGGTTTATAACAAAATGCGTCCTTGTCATCGTTGGCAGGAAACAATCTCGGGTGCTCTCTTCTTTTTTTACCACCAACGCTTTTCATGTTACCTATACACATATCTCTTTATCTCGTTACATTGGACGTCTAAGCAGAGACAACTTTCAGCGGCGACTGCGAAGCTTATGTTTCTCAACGTTCTCAACTTAAAAATTCGTATTTTTCTGTGATTTTTATTAAACATAAATATCTTTTTTTAATAATATACCTAGTCTAGACACTCTTCATTTCAAGCCCGAATGTCGGAACATAATTTATTCATGTCCTAGTTCCGGAAAACCCAAGAATCGTTGTTAAAACATTCCGTTTGAAATATCATTTTTTACGTCTTTGAGATCAAATCGCACGTACAGGATTAAAGTGACGGCTATTACATGTAAATCCCTATCTAGATCCGCCACTTTAATCGTGGACGTGCGAAATTATCTTAAAAAAAAAAGAAAAGAAATGCCAAGTTTAGACTCGGCGGAGTGCCCCGACACGTTGCATTTAGAGAGGAGGAAATTTAATTAAAAAAAATTTAGAACTGGTCTAAGAGTGGTCTAAAAGTGTTTCAAATGAGTACCCACATGATGAGGTTAAGACTCGCGAACAACTTCCGGTTTAAAATTGGTTTAAACCTGGTTTAAGTTTAAACCGGTTACCGGTTTAATATTGTTGGAAATTCAAAGACATTTCCAATAAGTCTCCACACGATTGGGTTAAGACTATAGAGAACAACTTCCGGTATAAAATTGGTTTAAACCCGGATTAAGTTTAAACTGGTTTAATATTGTAGGAAATTAATGCAGCAGAATGTTAAGCAGAATTTAAAAAAGTTAGATTTTCATGTTTAACTCAGTAAAACAAGGAAATCACAAAAGTTATCGTCGACTAATTTTCATTCGGCGCACACGTCATCCTTATCCATCTCGTATGGCACTTCAGAATTTGTGGTTTATGATGCTGTGAAATGAGTAAATTGACATAGAATGTAGGTGCGAATGCACATTGTAGTGAGAACACATATAATTTCTCGATGGGCGCTTAAAATTTCATTTGATTGTGGCACTCAATCGGAAATTGGAGAAAGGCGAAAGAGAGAGAGTGACATAAAACAACGCCTTTTTGCTGTATATCCCAGTTCTCCCCCCTAATAAAATATATTGTTTTATTAAAGGTCAGTCATATCCGGACGCCCATTTCATGCAAACGACTTTCTAACTGCCAGTGGAATTTCCCCTTTTCTTCATCCACCTCAGGTGTGTTATGGTGCAAGAGAAAATAAGCACATATAACACTTGCCACGGAGATCAAGCGGGGAAACTCACCTGTACCCTTTGTACGGGGTACCTATAGAGAAATTTCCAACCAAGTCATGATAGTTAAATTTGTATAATTTTTCTTTCGCCAAGCCGCGTGACAGGGAAGTGTAATTGATGGGTGAAGGAGGAAGATGAAGTGGATTTTTTCACTCATTTGTACTAACTTTCATAGCTTAGAGGAGGGTAGAGAGAGAGAGGGAAGGTATGGTTTTGCTGTGTGAGAATGCATGAATGGAGGGTACACCGCATAAATTTTATTTCACTTCCTCGTGTAGACAGATTTGCACATAGTGCACTTTCATCGCTGATTCTACATTGGCTCCCCTCCCCTTCCCCATAGCCCCATAGCTTTTTTGGCGGGAAGTTGTCGCGCAGCGGGGAGCTACATCTCATTTTGATGTTGTAAAATAAAAGGACACAAACTGTGAGAATATTATATTGAGGCATATCCCATGCGAAAGTAGTATAAGATGTATTTAAGATGATGTTGCCAGAGACGTTAAGGCAAGGTAGGATAGAGAGCGAATATATTTACATGATTGCATGTTATTTGTATACCGAATGAGATGATGTGATGTGAAATTTCATGAAGTGATTGCTGGGAATCGGGTAAAATTACGTGATTCGAAACTGTCTACAGCAGTTTATGTGAGTAGTTCAATATTTGCCTCCCTGACTATGTGGCACATGATGTACCTATATGTATTTATGCAAGAGTATACATACCTTGTTGACTAGATGAGGCAGACGAGGAGGCTTGCAGCTCGTGCACGAGATACGCCACCGACAATGAGATCCACACCGCAAATACTCGACAAATTGTTGCCATTTTCACAAGTGAAACTGCTCTGATGCTCTGGATGACACTGTTTTTCCCCGGGATTTGGTATTTGCTTCGCGCAGATGATTTCACCACCAGCTGAGTGGTGGATGAAGAACAAAGGAAATGGTCATGTCATCACCATTATTAACACTAGAAGTGACTGCAAATTCTGTCGACAGCCTGCCTGCCGTTGCTTCCTGATGTCGTGGTTGTTGTGCTTTGACGAGCAGTAGTTGTACACTTCCGGTCGCACCAAGTCCCCTCATATTACACAGCATGAGACGTGCCGAAGATTTGAACCCCCGACACACTCTTGGGGAAGTACAGAACACCGGATTGCACGGTATTTAGGATGATACGGTCGTTCTTCCCCAAAATTCCACCCCCTATAGCTGTCCTTTAACACGTTTTGCTGAGCTCTCACGCTGATTCACGCTCTCACCTCTCGATGCTATCCCCACAGAGTGACTTAGCACGATGTAACAGTTTAATGTATCGCCAATGTTCCTGAACCGGGGGAAGCACAAATGAGAAAATGTGGATGGGAAAAAGTTTTCCGTTGACAGCACCACACCAAAAATTCACTTCACTCCGTTACTTTGTGGAGCAACTTTTTCGGATTTCACAATTCCAAGATTATTACTAAATCATGAAGAGGCTTTAGATAGAGTGTTTTACTTCTTCTTATAGTAGCTCCTCTTCTTCAGACAAACTTCTTTCAACGTTGTGTCGTGGGAGTCTCATATACGCTATTCCATTTATTTTCCTTTTCATTAAATTTTCTTATATTGCATTCCTGAAAAAATATTTTTCCTCATGTGCTCTTCACAGTAGGTAAATATATACATTGCATGATGATAATGAGATACAGTTTGCGTAGAGTATATAATAAAGTTTAAAATTACGATATCAAAATATCAGCAATTTTTGTCGGGTTTTTTATGTTAATTTTTCGCGAAAATGAAAGTCTGATGAGCATATTTTTCATGATAACGCATTTTTTAGCAATTGTGATATCACACTGAATATCGAACTATTTCGATCAGGGCTGTTTTGTGGACTGTTGGTGTGTCTCTCTCCTCGGTTATTTTCAATGTGTTACGGATTTTACCCCTATATATAAACATTAATTAAATCAAGTAAAATTGTAAGTCATTTGTCGTTGAAGATTTACTGTGGTTCCATGGGTGAATGGGGTGAATGTCATGGCGTCACACAAATTATTCTAAAATGATAAACTGCCAAAGATATTAGTGCCATTATTATCAGGACTTCGACACTCCACCGATAAAAACGACAGCTCCATCGTGAGCTTTTGGCATAAGAAATATCATAAGATATGAGATGTTGAATGTTGGTGTAGAAGTTAGAGAAGGCACCAATGCTGAAAACATGAGACGACAAAGAGACGGTGTGGCTTATGTGCTGGGGAAAATTGAGGGTGCTTGGTCTGGGCAAGCAACAAGACACAGTGCTTTTTTCGTCATCTCAACCACCATTTCAACACTCACAAGACCTCCAATTTCACACATATAGAATTTTGCACACAACAGACGAAAAGGAATCTCAGCACCATCAGAGAGAGAGAGCCTTTACGAAAGAATTGAGCTTTCGCATGTGCTTATTCAGATCATGATGGTGGTGAGAGTGGGTGGCGATTTATGTGCAATGTCTCTTTCCCTTTTGCCTTTTTGATGTGTTGCTGTACGTTTTTCCGCAGTGCAGTGTACAAGGAATTTTCTTAATATCACCCAGATGTGCAACGTGATGCCATGGCACTTGAATTACTCACCGTCACTGGTACGGCATATGCATAAGCAAAAAAGAAAATAGTGCGGATTGTAACAGACAAAGAAATGAGACTACAAAATTTTGCCCCAAAGAAAAACATTCGTTGCATTTTTATCACATTGCAATACAACTCGACAATTAATATGTATTGTATCAATCATTTATTGATGAAAAATCAACATGACGAAAAGGAAGTAATTTACAAAAGTTAAACGTAAAATTTGTAAACAAAAGTTGTGCTTATATGAGTTTTACTGAGAGTAATTAAAACCCGTGATGGTTAGCATAAAATAAAAGGCTTTTCCGCTCTGTTTGAGTTTTAATTTTGAAAAAAAAAGAGTGTGAGAGAGGAATTCCCATGGAAAACACACATTATGCAAACATTCACAAAACACAGAGGATAACCTGAATATTATACGACTGAATGCGGAAGCCAATATTCACAAATTGTTCCTCCCGCCCCCTTGAAAGCTCAATTCACCCAAAATCTCCGTGTCTATATCTCCGTGCGATATGGTCTGAAACGTCCGTTTTATGATTTATTAATTATGAGGGTGAATTGAATGACTGAAATTGTTTGTTTTAATTTCACTAAGCCACCCCTCAATCAACCACTCAGCCATGTGGACTCACTCCACACTCTGGGAAATTCTGCACCATTTTCCCCGGCGCGCTCTATCCTACGCATTCGCCACAAAACCGTAAAATCCGTTTACCTTGTAATGACAAGCTTAAATAAAATTTATTGCTCTTAAGCACCTGTTTTTAAATCGGATTATTTGAAAAAATTGCTACACCTGAGACACACTCGAATACTCACACACATTTCTTCACGATTTAAGGCATGAAACAGAAGGAGAAGAGTCGGGAAGAAGACTCATTTGAGACGAGGGTATGGGATGAAAAAAGGTTCAAGCTTTTTTGAAAGACAAACTACAATAAAAATCATTATTTTCCTTTTTCCTGCCACGATGAGCTACTCATATTTTAGCTCAAAAATAAAAGGGAAGAGATAGAGTAATAACATTTTTTATTTTTGAGAAGCTATATATTTTTTAAGCTTCCAACTACTAATATCAGATCGTTAGTAATAAAGATGTTGTGCACATTACTGAGAGAGGGACTTGAAATTGGATTGGCAAAATACATGTTTTCCTTCATCTTGCTTGTCTTATCCCATCTTCTTTTGTGTTCATCTCCCTTATCCTCTTATATTATATTATTATTATTTTACAGCATTAATCTCTATTGTCTTCTCTCTTTCACGAGTCGACTTGCCGTACTTTTGAGTGTGTTTGTGTTTTTCATCATAGCACAAGTGTGCTTTCTCTGGGCTAAACTTACAGCAAAGTGGAACATGATAATGAAGAAAGAAGAAAATGGAAAATCCGGCAAAGTTTTTTTTGTCAAAATATTCAAGAAAATTACATTATTTAAATTCAGCGATTACTGGTGAATGAAAATTCTTCTACTATTACAATCTTTTGTTATCAAGAGAAAGGAAAATCTCAGTTTTTCTCTGTGAGGGCCTTTCACTTTTTATTAATTTTTGCATATTTTTTTGTGTTCCTGTAATTTATTGTTCAAACAAATAACCTACAACCCTTTTAAACCGCAAAGTGGAAAATTTTAAGGGTCAACGTTATTTACTCAAGAAATGGGATGAGAACAAGAAAACACTTGGTGCTTTTCTCTTAGCACACAGTCTTAATTGAATTCCTCTTGTAATAAAATATCTAATTGTTCTTCCGTGGAATTGAGGAAGTTTAGAGTTGAATACAAAGAAAACACAAACAGACATGCGAAAAAGACAAAACGCGAGAATGGTAAGAGATGAAACTGATTAATTATTCACCCGTAATTAAATTTTCCTATTCTCTCTCTCACTCTAAACTCTAAAAACATAAATATTTTTGACGTGACGCTGACGGACAACCTTTTTAACTTTCAACACGAGCACCGTGTGAGCACATTGAGGAAAAATATTCAAGTCACATGAACGATACATTCATTATGCTAATATCGTATCACTGATAATCCTTCAGCCACTTGAGAAATAATGGAATTGGACTTACTCAATATTTATCGTTGCAACGATATAACGAAACGAAAAAGGAGCAACATTCCATCAGTTTTATCACATTTTTTACGATTCCCTATATTTAAATTTTTTATATCTCTTCAGGAATAACACTTTCTCGAGAATTTTGATTAAAAAAAAATTTGTGTCACAACACAAAAAAATTTATATATTTGCTTTTAGATGGATAAAAGCAATCAATTTACATTTCCCCAAACGCCATATCATTTTAATGCAGAAAACCACTCAGTTTAAGTACAGAATTTCATGCACTGTGTCTTAGAATTTCTGTTTATATACACATCTTTCTTTGGGAGCACGTCAAGCCTACAAAGTGTCACCACGACGACTGATTCTGCTGAGGATTAGCACTAATTTATAGAGAACAGGTTGAATGTGAATCCTTAGTACAGAAGTGGTGGGAGAAATTAAGAGAGGGAAGTACTAAAGATGTTTTGTATGAGCTCCATAGGATTCTATTGCAACAGCGCAGATTGGAAGGGATGAAGAAATTTCGTATTGCGCAAAAGCACAACTTTTAGATTAGAACTCATCCCTTCCCATATTGTTATACTTTCTATCCCCACCACCAAAGCCGTGCAATTGAAATTTATCCAAATACTAATAAACAATATTATGTAGGTATCGATAGAAGGCATAATGCGATTATTGTAAAAGGACACTATATATACCGCGCTATGATGTTAATTATCGATAGATATGATAATATGAAATATCGGTATAATATCAATTAATTAGACAATATATTTCCCTCGTTACAAATGGAACTTTACCAGAATTTTAAAGACTGTTAGCAAAGAAATGATTAATTTTTTAAAAGTAAGTCCTGAAGACATATCTATATATATAGTATAAACCTGCAAATATATTTAGGTATACAGGGAAAGCTTAAAATTCTGCATCGCAACCTAAAATAAGATTGGTGTTCTGTCAGTGTTCCACTCGATATCACCCACGTCGCGTTGAAGCGATTTTGGACCATGAATTGTATTTTATGGATGGTGTATTGAGAAAATTCAATTATCATTCTCACGTTTTGGATGACGCTAAAACGTGAGTATTAATAAAAAGAAGTCTGAAGATGGAGCAGCAGCTATACCTAAGAAAGCTCAGTTTTTCCCCCAGTAAAATTCAAATCATTGACCCTCGAATGTTTGTGAATTTGACGAAATCGGGTGTAAGTTTATTTCCTCACGTTTGTATCTTGAAATATGCAAATACCTTATGTACACTGTATCCAGTTTCTCCTGTATATATGCATGAAAATGTATCAAAGTGAAAATTAATACGGAATGCATTAGTGTCTGAGCTTAGTTATCCTATTGCCATTCTGATGCACACACTTTGTATACTAACGTCTGGGGTAGGAATTACACGTCAATCAGAGTGTTCCCAAGTACCGAAAGAATTGGTGTGAGAACACAATCTGGATGGTTTTGGGAGTGGGAAAAGAGAGCTTCTCACACCCTCTGTATATGTATGTGGGAAAGTATCAAAGTGAAACATGCAGACACACCATATATCCACTTTATTGTTTATCCACTGTGCTTGCTTTACACCTCCGTTTAACAACTTTATATTGAGAGACGATGGAGGCGATTTGTCGAACAGGCATCTTGCTTCAGGGTGTAATATTTGTGTATGTGGATATGAAGTGATTGTTTGACTTCCATCGCATCATGTGTGGAGTCAGTGGAAACAATCAGGAAGTGGGTGGGAACCTTATATTACTTGTAAAAGTACGTACGTGAACCTTTATGGGGGAGGGTGAATTGTTAGGGGTTAACTAGGACATGGTTACCAGCCAAGGAATTATTGTGTTTCATTAATGTAACACCCATTTGGGATATACGGAATATTGGGTGTTCTTCTTCAGCCTGGAGCATGAAGACATTTATATATCATCTTTTATAACACTTTTCGTTTCACCGAAAGGAATGATTGAAGGCATAAAGCCCACAGTGGCAATTTATTTACCCATAATATCTTCTTATAGAATTCTTGGTTTAATTTTTGTTCGATAAACTTAAAATGTAAATTTACAATTTTGAAGCTGTTCTGATTAATTTTCATTTAATATATGTTGAAAAAGACGCAGATATAAGTTAGACAAACGTCTTAGTATATTATTTTATACTTGCAAATAAATATTATAGGTACAATTTAAATCAATATAATTTTTATTTTAGATAACAACGTGAGAGCGAGTGAAAATTGCAAAAAAGGAAAAAGGTATGTAGATCTTGTAGTTTAGAAAATATCATCATGTATTGATAACCACAAGGGTTTGAATAAACGCAAAAAATCTAACAAGGCTGCGTTGGGATAACCATAGACATATTCACATAAATCATTATTCTAACAGCTTCAATTTCAATCTATGAGAACATGTGTATTGTATATCTTTCGATAATATTCTTATACCTATGTGCGTAGAATCATGGTAAGGCCTGACATAAAATATTTTGTAAATAGCATCCAAGCCGCTCCACCCCAGCAATTCACTTTCTGATTACAATCAGGATTAGAACATACTTGTGTTAGGTAAATTGTTAGGAGCCACCATTGAAATTAGGGGTGGATAGAAAACTCAGTTGACTATACAACGTTTATATGAAAAGCTCTGGGCTTCATCACATACACTTCTGCTCTTTCTCTTGTTGCCTGCACAAATAGACATTTTCCCTGAAGATGAGTCGCTCAATTTCTCATCATCGTCCGCCTACAATAATCCCCTACCATACAACCATCACTTAAACTCACTTCCTCTCCCTCCTTATACACTCTACCACCCCCCTTTGACATATACTATGGCAAAGGAAACTTATTATCCCAAAAACCTCTAGTGGAATGTCGGTGAAATAGCAGTTGCCTCATCGCTCTTCATGGCATGTCTCAGAGGGCAAAGTGATAAAATTAAGCGAAAAATAAATAGTCATTTCTCTGCCCCACTACAAAATCAACATAAAAATTTGCACCAACAAGACTTGGAGGGATATGATTGCAATTTGAATGGGGAGTGAAGGAAAAAATAGCTTTTCCTACTTTTAGAGGGAAAAACTTAATTAACTTTTGCAATAAAACAAAGTAATAATACAAGTTTCCCTCTGCCAGGAAGCCTCACTCAAATCTAACTAAACATACTCCAAGTATAAAAGGTGCCGGCGGATGGTTGGAGTGTCCTGTAGCGCTAAAGAAGTGAAATGATTTAGCGTTGATTACCGTGTTCTATGCAAGGCACGTTTTCATGTTGTTATCCACAGTGTAAGAGTGTGTATATATAGTGTATATGAGTTGCTAGTTTATTCACTATTCTATAAACAAATACATGGCACGGTGCATGTATGACTTGTATGGAAATGCAATTGTAACCCCCTGAATGTACAGTGAATTTAATTTCTCATAATGAATATCTATATCAAACCCTTCTCACAAGCTCTCACTCAACGTAATATATATCCAAGTTGAGAAAGTTTTATTTACCCTATAACCCTGGGAACATGCATTCGAAAGACGAAGCCTCACCAGTGGGTACTTCAAACTGAAGAGTGGTTACCACATCAGAATCGTAGAAAAGAAATTCTAACCAGTAGTGCATTAAATTCTGAACTTGTACCGTATGTATCCGAGAGTCAAGGATCTTGGAAATTACGTATGCAATATGATACGCAATATTGCAAACAAAGCTTCGCCAGAGTGAAATCTGAACGTGAAATAAAAAATACTTTTCTAATATCCTCTTATAAATGCAATTGGCATAGATTCTACTCTTCAAAACTTATGTTATGCTATCATTGGTATATGTATAATAGAGCTTTTACCAACAGCTACCTTCTAAGTTTTAGAGCAACAGTATGATATTTGCGTGATTCATGCAAGTTTATAACTCATTCACTCCTGCTCAAATCCACATCCGTTCATACCGTACAGTATATGATGAGTTAACGTAAGCTATAAACTTCTCGTACTTATGCATGTAAGTAGGTGTATAGATGGGGAGGAACCCTGAGAATAACTAGACCTCACCATAATGCTGCACATCAATATTTTCTAACGGTTCCGAAATTGTATTTCTCAAGCATGTTGAAGAGGAAAATTATAAATTTGTGTAAAAGAAATTTCCGCAGAATTTGTCGCGTTCATCCTTTTCTGGTGTGGAAAATGTGAAAAATTATGGAATTTATAATCGTGAATCTGGAAAGATAGATGAGAGTATCCTTCTCACCGTGAGTTTGTAGATTTATATTCGTTTTGGCTAGGGATTTGCTGGGCTACCCAAATACCCATTCTGTGTCTATGTGCGAGGGTTGTAAAAGAGGGGGGAAGGGGGAGACAGTCAGTGGGAAATGGCAAAAGAGATATGTCATTTGCAATGGGTAGTCGGTCAAGGGGATGCCACATCAGGTAAATTTGCCTCAATTTATACTATCTAACTCGTAACGTCCTCGTCGTAGACCGAAAATTGTCTAGAGAGGGTGTCGCCGTACAGATCCGCCTCTCCGCCCCTTCATGTGAAAATCTCACACAATAATAAATGTCAGGTGAAATTGATTTATCTCACACAAAAGTACCGCTGTCACAGTGGTCTCTTTAGATTTTTCTTACTTATGCCACTTGAGGAAATCCCCTGTTTCTTCTTCCTCTGTCTGTTCTGTGCTCTATGTATGTGCACAAATGTTTTAGAAAACCTTAAAAGGAGAACTCAACTGAGAAATTTTCATTTGGTGCATACCTGAATGTCCCTGGTAAAGTGAAGAGATTGAATCTGTACAATGTTATTCATATACAAATTTGTCAAATATTTGTTTACCCTGATCCAAGGAAAATTGTACAAATTGTTAAATTATTATTAAATTTAATATGTCTGATATGAATCTTAGTTAAGAATTCCCTCTAAAATCGTTTTTTTTTTGGTACGCAACTAAAAAATAAGGCAACACAAACCCTTTATATAAAAGGATATATAATCCTTTTATTATTTATAATTTATCATCAACATTTAGATGTTGAAGTGTTTAATTTGTAACTTCAGTAAATACCTACTCTTTAATAACACATTTATTAATTTAATTTTAAAATGTGACTATACTGCCAATACCCTTTATCCGCGCTATAGAATAACATAGTCGATAAAGGATGAAATAAAGTTTAAATATAAATCGCTTGTGTGTTATTGAACTGCCGCATAATGAATTTTCAAAGTAACCGCGTATTTTTGGAGAGTTTTAATTAATGCTTTAGTAGGTAAATGGGGGGAATTATCAGATATCCACTTATTTTCATTATCAAATTAATGAAACTCTTTGAACTTCGTTCACTTAGTGAATGCTGGAAAATAGGGCATTGAAAGCAAAAACTCGTAAATTTTTTAATAGTTGTTACGAACTTTTGTTGAATCTCTTCAAGATAGTTTTTACAACATATGTACAGTTAGTAAGCTTTTAGTTTAGATCTTAAATATAATAAAAAAAATCTCCAGTTTAATTTCTGTAAAAAATTGCTGAAAAATCATAAAATTTTCTACTTGGGATAATTTTAAAGTGAATTCATTTTTAAATCAGAATTATTATTATTTTAAATCGTAACGGGATGAACGTGATGTGAAAGTAGATAAAGGACATAGAGGCTTTTTTCAAACAATAAATTCTTTTCTCTTCGTATTTTTGCAATCACATTATATATCAATTTTATTGATTTTCCTTGACATCAAATGCTCTTAAATTTACAACAAAACGGCCTTTAACTTTTCCTTTCCCAATAAACTCCCTCTCTTTAGCATCCAATATGAGGAATTAACGGTTGGTGTAGCAAACATCAGGAAAGATTGGCAATCACTGATCACTAATTTGTTGGCCATGAAAGAAAACTTTCCAGCAATCTATCCTTCTCGTCACACATACAATTTATTCAAGGAAAGAGTTAGAATTCGGAATTGGCTAATCACAAATTAATTTCGTGTCCGATTGATTAATGTGGCGTCACGTTTCCAATTATTGCGAACAGGGTTTCGTATCTCCCATCCAGAGTATTTCTCATTATTGTTTGAAGAAGCAAGGAAAGTATCACTATATAAAAGGAGTAAAGGTTTTACGAATAGATGGGAAAGATACACACACCCAGAGTAAAGTCTCCTTCATTAATATGATATTTCTTTTTCTCTCTTCTTGCACTCATTTCTGCCTTACGGAACTCATTCATTTATTATTATTTATATTATATTTATATGCAGGAACTTAAATGGTTCTGCCGCAGAATTAGTGACATCACAAAGACATTAATAATATGATTTTGGCTTATTTTGTGTGTAAGATGATTGGATATTTTACACAGACCATTTCTGCCTGGCTCATTGTTACATCACGCGTATTATTGAAAACAATTATTATGTCGTGTATGATTTTATCAGGACACGCCACGTTGCATGCTGCTAAACTTGAAGAAATTCACTCAAGAACTGCTTTCATTCAGCAGAAGCGCACAAAAGGCGTAGGGTTGCTTTATGGTATAGAGAGAATCCAGTTAACAAGGGTAAAGGTATAGAAGAACAAGAAGGAAAAATATGGGCTATGGTGAAAAAAGTAGATAATTCTAACACGCTATACAGCTAACACACAAGGACGACGTGAACGTGTTATAAAAGTGGTCATCAACAAGAAAAAGATTAACAGCGCTTTTATCACCGGTATTTATACTTCCTTGTTATCTTTGTACTCTTGTGGTTAGTATTATTGCTCAGCTCCCAATTTTCACAATTTACCTTATAGATAATTTTCTACTTTCTTCTTCATACGTATAAATGGCATATTTTACAATATTTAGCTATAGCTATGAGAGATCAGTATTTCAAGCCTTCAAGATGCTGCCGTAAAATATATTGTTCTCATCTTAGTTTTCACCTCTCCTCTCTGTATATTACATATACACAAATGGTTCAATGAGAAGTGTTGAGAAAGAAAGGAATAATATGAAAATTTATGGAGAACAATGTGCGAAACTTTCTTTCCAATTTCGCAAAACACTCTCTTCCTGGTTGGGTGCATAAATTTACCGATTCTTACTTTTCCTTCTTCAAATGGTGAACACACGATTTCAACTATACAGGAGGAGGTAAATGGCTATATCCAAACGTCCTCCAAGTATAAAAGAAAATTCACTAGCTTTCGCCGCACACTCAGCAATCTGATACCTATAAGAAATTGCCAATGTTTGGGGGTGACTGACTCTGATCCCCTCTGCATCAGGTGTGTATTTAGGGAGCGGAACCCTCTGGCACAAGAATAGAACCACTGGAGCCACTGTACAAAGTATTTTCAAGTAGTCATGCTCTTGAGATTTCCTCGAGTGTGACTCTGATTGACTTTTTTGTGTGTTTGAATGCCTCCAGAGTGGGTAGCTTGTGTGCAACTCGTCGAGTGACGACAGATGGTGTAGGTGGAGGAAAGAATTTGGGATAAATACTATAACGCCAAGTGTACATACAATCACCGTATATATTTTCATGGAAAACTTTATGATGAAAATCTTGAATTATTTTATCAATTTTTCTTTTTTTCGATATTCGGCCAAAAAAATAAATAGGCTTGTCGTGGCAAAAGAAGTGTACCTACTCCATTCAATATCCTCTCTAAAATATTCAACCCGCACAAAACCCTACGCCACTGTACAACACAACTGAGAACATAGCTTTTGTCATATTGTCGTTGCTGCCCCACTTTGTGGGATAATTTACAAAATTTATGTGAGTGTACTTGAGTCGAATTGTTGTGTCCACAGCCCTTTTAGCATAACATTCTCACACCACACCAGAGCCTCTGCCATCCCCCATGACACGCATTCTCTACAGCCCCCTTCCATGTGATAAACTTGATGATATTTCATATATTTGTGTGCGAGAGTTGGATTATTAAGAAGAACTCATTGGGTTACACATAATGTACATACCTATTGTACATACATACAACTCCTTGCCTACGACATCATTGAATGTAATGACCACTATTAATGTCACTACTTGGATTTACTACTATCCATTCCTAGCGTCTACATTGGTACCTATGTCTCTATTATATCACTAGTCGTCATTAGAGTAAACAGAAATATACCCCGAATGCACGTTTCCTTTCTATATATCCTTCTAACGAGGACCATCACTAATAATGTGGCCTTATCAAATCAATTTATTTACTTGTAACTAATTGTGATTAAGCACTAAATATTGAGATACATATCAATGAATATTTTATGCAAATTTATTTGCTATCATGAGTCTCCTTCCTTGGCATACTTTCACTTCAACAAGTATAAAAACTAACATTCAGAAGAAAATCATAATTTAATAATGTTTTATCGCGAAGTTCGATAAATAATTTATTCACGTTTATCCACGAACATAAAAATATAGTGTTCACTAAAGTACACATTAATGTGAATTGTCTATACCCACCCCCAAACCGCTAGATCTCGAGACGAAATTTAAGTATAGTATGATTTACATGAGTTCCGGAAACTTAGAATCTATGTAACTCAAAAATCATATTTGTGGAAAATCTCAAAATTCATATTAAACATTATTTATTTAGAAAGTAAGAAATGAAAGATAATATGAAAGTTACTAAAACTAATATGTACCTACGGTATTTGTACTTAAAATATGTTGCCCTGTATGGGGTTGAGGTGGTTAAGACAAAGGGCACACGGCGGGGCGACGAAGGGTAGCGATGATCCCCAGGAGAGAACCGGAGAAGTAGCAGTCGGTGTTGCAGAGAGCGTCATGCTTAACGAAGCATAATATTGCGGATGGAAACACATGTTCCACACAGAGTTCTGATCCAGGAGACTTTCGAATTGTTTTTGTCTCTTTCCAACTCTCTGGACCAGGTGTATGGCATTTGTATTAAAAAATAGTGCAAAATAGCGTCATTTTTCAGCCTCTTTGCAACTAACCAGAGAAACACATACACATCCGGATGAGAACATAAAATTCAAAACTGTTAAACTTCCACATACATATTTGTTTTGCTCATCCGCTGACTTTGGGTGTCTCACTGTGGCAAAGCCACAGGGTGAAAAAAGTTTGATCCTAGCGGAAGACAATCCTTCCGAGTGAAGTCATGAGACGCGAGGTTGCGGGACAACAGGCAATAGAAGAGAAAGTTTCTCTTACATACCAAGGAAGTATAAAGTGTACTGCATACCTTTATATTTTCCATCTCTGTCTCCAAACAGTGGCAACAACGATAAACTTCCATCCTTCTGTCTTAAACTTTCGCATTACATCTCTTACGTGAATCGATAAAATATTATATTCAATGGATAAGGGCAAATACTTCTAAAGCCCATCAGCACAATAACCATAACCATATAGTCTTTGTGTGTTTTCTCAAATCTTATTCCACTCTTTCTCATATTTATTCTCAAGTTAAATCTCAACAGCATTTCCCTTGCAGTTGGCACAATTGTCCAGTTGTGCCCACATTTCGAAATGAGTTTGTATACAGTCCTCCTTCATTCACCCACCCCACAGTATGGTAGGTGGAACAAGTTTTCTGGTCAAGTTGCTGGTTTGTTAATAAACAATGCATTCAATAATTTAGCTTCTTAACAGCTCATACTACGTACAACATTCTTCATATAGTGTGGGTTGTTCGGAATTCTTGCATAATGAACCGCAGAACAATACCAACGGTATTATAAAGTTCTACGAGTTTCACAATTTTGTATATACTCTGTGCAATGTAATGTCGTTGTCGTCTGGTGCAGAGAGAGAGTTATTATTTTTAGTGTGAGAAAAGTACAAAATACTAGAGCAGGTTACAAGCCAAAAGGAAGTTACCGAGGCGACCACTGTGTGTTTATAAACAGGTGTAAATACTTCTCTCCAAGCATTCCAATTATTTTCTACTTACAACAAAGAACATGTCCAAAAGAATAATGAAACTTTCTTTACATTACAAAATTTAATTTAATAATTTTAATTCCTTTTGGAAATGTTTAGTGCCAAAATAATACAAAACCTCGCCAAGAGCTTTTTACATTTTTCTTACTTGAACACAGCACTACACTTCCAAGTGTTATTTTTGTATTCGGAGTAAAGGATGGAGCAAATATTGCCATATGTGAGGAAGGTGGTAAAAGTTAAATATATCTACATATTTACTCAGCAAATTTTATTTATTCAGAAACAACTGAAATAAAATTGGAAAAGTTGAAATTGTATTTTGAATACAGGCATAATATAATAGAACTCAATTTTGTTGAGAAATGTATAAAATTGGCTCAAGGTCCCATTGGATTTAACTTCAAACATTATTTTTCAGCGGATAGATAAAAATAAATAAGAAGAATGATCATTGTTATGTGCACAAAACTTTTAATATAGAATTCGCAGAGCTAAGATCAAGCTGGTGCGTGCGCGGGGATCACATAGGGGTTTACATTACCTTAAACAGGGAGAGCGTGAGACTTTTTGAAATTCTGACTATCAAGCGCTCTATAGATGGATGTAGAAATATCTTCAATTAAAGGAAAAGAAATTATTATCCTTGGCCATATGGTTCGAAAATTTTTTTAAGTCCTCCGAAAGATCACCAGAAAAACTGACCGAGTTGAGGGTTCTCACCGCCCTGTAGCCTCGAGAGATCCTCCTTCCTTGGAACAAAACTCACTACTTTCACACTTTGAATTAAATTATATTTAAAATCATTTAAATTCTTGTTTAAATTAATTTACAAGAAAGTCATTTTGTCCACTGAGGTTGAGATCCACAAGAAGAAGAGAGGGAATCAGCCGATTCTGACTCATTTGATCGTGGTGGGGAAATTATCCGGATTTTGTATAACAGTTTCAAAATTAACGCGTACAATCATTAATGCAAAATTATGATGATCAGGACGAATGTAAGCATAAAAGTATCCTTTAAGATTTTATATGATTTCCACAGAAGTGATTGATTTTCTATTGAAAATCTCTCCACGCCAAATTCTGTCTTGACACATCGTTATTTCCAAATCACTTGTAATATTTTTTTGTAAACATTCTCTCTTATTTTGCGTTTCTATTGCTCTACCGAAGTCTAGTTCTGAGTATTGCCATTATTTCTTTGTATTATCATATAGCAGATTTTATATGATTCTTATTTCCTAAAATTTAGATTTAAAGACTGTTACTCTGAATTCCACCACCTCATTAGTTTACACAGATTATTATTCATCTTGGCAGTATAAAAAGTGTCCTACCCATTGCAAAAAGCCTAAGAAGATTGCATGGAGCAAAAGCTACTCGACACTGAAATTCTTTCTTCTCTATCTCGTCATAAAATCAACATTATACAGAATTCACATTGGAAATTTTCCTTTCACAAAATTTACATTGCACGCTCAAATCAGAGCTCAAATACATTATGTAATAAATTCAAGCTTTGTATACCTATCGAAATAAATATATATAAGTAATAAAGTTGCAGAAATACCTTAGAATTTTTCTCTGTAATGTCATTATTATCAATATTCTTGGAAAAAAAACTTTACAATAAAAAATATTTCCAGCTTTTCGTATATTTTTTATGTGGTGCCACTTCACCCATCTTTTCAATATGGAGTAAACATGATAAAGGTGGGTACATTGAGATGATAAATAACACGATGAATACATGAATTTTTAACACTGCGACGCTTGCCGATCTTCCGCAATTTTTGTCCATTACAAATTTTCATGTTTGCACTCGTTGATTAATGGCGGAAATAGCGCCGTAGATGAGTGAGAATTTTTCTTTATATTCCAACACCATTCCAGACGTATTCACAAGGAAAACCTTCTGCCATGCATATCCCAGAGCTTTCGGGTTAAATTCAAGTAAATACCATATTCTCCCAAGCTAATTTTATTATTACCATTGAAATTTCTACCATGTTAGCGTGGGGGAGACGATGATTGTTTGCGATGTGAAAATGTGAAAAGTGGGTGGAAATGCCGAGGGAGGACTTGTAACATATGAACTCATTAGCCGCATCTCCGGAAAAAGAGAAGCGAATCGGAGGGAAATGGCTGTATAGCTTTGTGTGTATATCCTTGTGATTTGGTGCAAGTTGGAAATTTGCAATTCAATTACCGTCACAGCTTAATTAATGATGGTGGCATGCATTTTTGTGTGGAATGAGGATATGGAAAAATCCATTCTCTATATATAGTACTTGGGTGATCAGCATCAGCCATCACGTTGTCGTAAATCAATAATGTAAAGGGAGACAGTCATCAAAAGTGCTTCAGACATTGTGCAGATGTGAAGGAAAGGGCTGATGAACATGGGAAGTGGAACATGAAAACATACACACGATGTGGTGGTGGGTGGATGAAAAAGGAAAAGTGAGAAAGTGGATAGAAAGTCTGGTCAAGAAATCTCTTTGCTGGTTTTACCATCACTCATGCATGTTTAAATCTAAGTGCATTATTTCCTGTGTGCACATAAAATATGCATATAGAGATAATCTAGCACGAGGAGAGTTATTAAGTGAGTGCCGGTTGGGAAAATAGACTTCCGCTCTTAATCTGATTAAAAGGAAGCGGCATAATGAACATAAAAAGCTAAATATAGGTACATAATATGAATTGAGTGCAGTAACAGCTTCCCATGAAACTTGTGCGCGCTTCTGTCATTGGGCTCATTCTCCTGTTGCTCACTCATATAACGACCGAGGGATAAAGTGTAAGGGTGGCTATAATGAAAGTTTGTGTTAATCTTCTTTTAAGCTCCACCGTGAGAAATCATTACCACGCGCTACTCTATCTTAATTATAGGATTTCTTTTCAATCTAAATTTTATTACGGACTCAACTTAAAGCAGTTTATGATGTCAACGAAAATCAATGAAACGCGGCGTCTTGGAGGAACTGGTTGTACACGCGTCAACTTACATTAATATTTGAAATGATAATTATGTGTCTATATACACATGCAAACATATTGTGGTGTAGCATTGTCAAGAATAATGGATAAAGTTTTTGGCATAACACACGCCCAGATACAAAAATCTATTTGCGCCTACACTCCGCACAAACCGCCATAAACACATTCCAAGAGTAAATGAGTGATAAACCTGGGGCAAAGCCCAAAGACGGATTTGTTTAATATAAATGTCTTGCACCTCCCTACAAAAGCATAAATCGTTGATAATGACTGGAAAACTTGCTCTTACCCTCTTCACATGTATACATAAAATTTTCTCTTGAATTCATCTTCATAAACTTTGGTGCGAAACATAATTACGTTGTACATTGAGTATCATATTCAGACGATGGGTTTGCTCCATACTCGCATACCAACCGTGGTGAATTTCTGGAAATACAATGTGAAAGGTGAGTAAGAGAATGGGAACTCATGTTGTATACCGAAGAACATTTTCATATGTATGTTTTCTCTCTTTATAGTGTAAATTTCACATATGAATTTGTGTTGTATTAAATTAAATGGGAAAATATCCTTTTAACTAAAGTTTGTTTTAGAAATCCAATGTAATGCATAATGCCTAAAAATCTCTCATTACATAGAGTAAATAATTCCGATCTATTAGTATGGAGTCTTATAGAAAAGACATTATAGCTTTAATACTTGCAGTATAGCATTTCAACGCTTTATATTGAAAATGCATTAATACTGAGTGAAAGGAAACAGTAATCTATACAGCCGGAAGCTCATCAGTATTATCGTTTCTGTAAATTTGTGAGTGTGTGCGAACAGGATTCCAAATACTCAGCGAGTTGTTCTCTATATGGCATTTGAATAATCTGCACTAAATTGTGATTACACCGAATTATCGTCATATTGCGCGTTGGGGTCCCTTTGCACATGATGGTGATGATGATGTTGATGTTTATAAACACCACTATGTACCTACGGATATAACAGTAATTTCTATACAGATAAAATATGAAGAGGTCCATGGGGAGGATGGGAGAGAGATGCAGTTTTAAATGAGTGTAATTCATAATTAAACAAATTCAGTTGGATAAATCTTGTTGGTGATTAATGGGCATAACCATTGAGCTGGGGTAGGATAAAATTTGGTTATGATAGGACATGCTAAATCCCATTATTTCTGCATATTTTACATGTTCAGAGGCGTCGCATATTATGCAAATATTCCCAAAATCAGTCACAACCATCCCACGAATTGCCTAATTGTAATTGTAAATCCATTTTAAAATCTTACCGCTTGGAAAGTGACTTTGCAAGATGTATAATTTTCTTGGTTCTTCCTTGTAATAATATTTATCTACATATATGAGAGCATATCGTCCCATATGAGTACCATCAATTAAATCCCAAATCGACGAAGGCTTATGATTTTCGTCGCCAAACTGCTAATTGAACAAATCCCACACGACTGTCAATTATCCGTCAGATTAATTGTAAATTAATTTTATCATTTGTACACTATCACAGCACAGCTTAATGCTTATTGCGAATTTAGTAGCGAATCAATTAATTGATGAACGTTACACCTGATCACATTTCCCACACCTGAAATATTAGTTACGAAATAGCCCTGGAACCTGTTTAAGTAATTAGTATCTGCCTAGCACTTTTTGATAGACAGTCGCAAGAAACTTGGATATACTTCGTGTCCGGAAGAAAGTTTTCAGCAGGAAAACTTTTCATGAGAGTATGTTTAATAACTTAATAAGTTCTGAAGACCGTCTCACTATTTTTATTGCTCTAACTTGAACCTCTCGATTCACGAAAAGAGCAATATTGGATCCTGAAAATTTCAAAAAATTCCTTTGTTATTTTTTAGTTGCTAGGAAATGAAATGGAAATTTTGGAAGGGCCCTCTCGTCTATATTTTTCTTTAATTAGGTATAAACTTATGTAAAAGCTGAATAAAATTCGAATTTTGAATATCATAATAGAATATCATAAATATAAATGATATTTATTAATGAGACTACCCGATGTTTTCCCTTAATTTCCTTGTTTTTGTTGACTAACCGCTCATTCATTTATAAATTACTATAGAAACAAAATAATGCAAATTACTGTAATTCTTCACATTCATATGCGCTTTTAATAAATACCATACAAAGTCAGGTGAAAAAAATCAAATTTGTAATTCATTCACATTTATATAAATTAATAGTTGAAAACAATATGTGTGTCCTGCGGTAAAGCACATCCAGGTTGTGTTTGATTTAATTAAATCCTTCTTTTATCATAAAATATTTCAATTCCCTCATGCAACTACATTTTCTACATAAACACACATTTTTTTTAATTTCTTTCAGCACATTTTATAATACGACTTATATAATTAAAAACATTTTGTTCGAACAAAAAATCTGATAGAAAAGTAAACTTGAGCTGAAGTTATTTTCACTTATAATTCTTACCTTCTTGGAAAGGTATTTATTTTCCTAATTGAATAATTCTATGTTGTGGGTTTCAGAAAAAAACGAAACACAATTATTGCGTGGGGTAGGAAGAAAAGCAGGGGTACAATAAAAAAAAAAACAAATTGTTCAGGACAATAAAATTATGTACAAAATATTAGGATTATGGTAAGGGGATCCAAATACTATGAGGTAAGAGTAATTAATGATAACTTGGGTGTCGATGTGTAATTAAGGTGGATTGTGCTTGAAAATCTCTTGCGTGTAAGTCCTTTGAAATGGTTATATTAAGCAGAGGGTAAACTACACACTCGTGGTCATTGCGGGAGTTATCTAAATCTGCACTCGCTCCTGTATGAGATAGGACAAATTAATATGCCCTTTTTCGTATATGTGTAACTGTATATGTGGAATGTTTTATTTCTGAATAATTAAATAGTCTGGGATTATGGAATGAATGATAATTGAAAAGGGAAGGCAAACTCCTAAGTACAACGAGAGTGGGAGTTTCGCCATTTCCCTAATTTTGATCAGATTTTGATAAATATGGACTTTTTGGGCATAAAGTTAGTAAAATTCCATTAGGAATTTTCAAAGACGAAGATATCTTATCAAAATTAATTTAAACCACCTACACATAAATCCTTTTTGTAGCAAATTGAATATTAATTACTTAAACCACAAACAACAGAGAGAGAGAGAGTGTCATAAATAATTTCTAACTGACAAAACTTTGTCGCATACTCTCATCCCCTCCCAGTTCGATATGGACAGAATATTGCTTCGCAGTTTTCCCGATTGGACTGTGTTGAATATTTTGGTTGTCCGTGGAGCTCGCCCAACCACTCGGTATCCCCCTAGAGGGCTACAAGTAAGGGCTCCAGTACAGTGGACACAATAGATTACAGTAAGATTAGATTTATGCGTGAAATGTGTTCAAGGCCCAGGAGGAGTCACACAATGTATCCGAGGGGACTTTGGCTGAATTGAATTGATATGCAGTAATCGTTCAAACATTTCCCACTTGCCTCACATAGAAGGAAAGAGAGTGAGAGAGGGATTGGGAGGAATGGAATCCTGTGAGGGTGGCATCTCAGACTCTCATACGTTATATAGAGAAAAAGCAGAAAAAGGTATATAGCTTTTTTTCACCTACATCACCACCCCCATGTCGACGTTATTATGTTTGGTGTTGGGGAGGAAGCAGTGTACACTAAGTGAAAACTGATGCCATCAACAGGAAGTATTGCTTGGTTGGGGAACCAGCGAGCACTAGTGGCATAAATTGTGTAAGTGTTTATAGATACATACATGTATGTGTGGTAAAGCGAAGGAGGGCGATAAATCCTGGTGGAGCGCCAGATTCAATTGAAAGAAATTATAGCAGTTTGCCACTGTGTAGAATGAGATCCTTATACTTTTCATCCCTCCATAACTTGCGTTTTTTGCTGGCTTTCTCTCTTCTCTATATTTCTTTCTTTTCACCGGCACGATTTTGATATAGAGGAAATGAGGAGAGAGTGAGCAATAGAAAATCGGGATGAAGTACATCCCTATACCATTAAGGTGTATACCTAGTTGCCGTGTTGTTGCTCATGTGTGCCACTTTCATAAGAGCTCACGGGCAACAACTATAATTTTTAATGGGTGGCAAAATTGAAAACTCAGCATCACATTTTTAGCCCTTGTGGCCATTTCCTCCCCCATTAATCACTCTATGCGGTGGGATTGGTTAGTTAACTTTGACCGGATAAACCTAAGCCTCACTTCATATGCCAAGACAGGAGGATGTAAGCTGTAAATTGGGCATCTCAAGGGATTATGACATTGATGACAAGCCACACAATTTATATCCAAGTGGTAAGGCATCTCTTCAGTCTCAAATATCCATATTTTATTCATATATACTTATAATAATTTATAATGCTTGTGTTTAAAATTTAAAAATTAATGTTTTATTTGCATGCTTGAAATTTTTCTTAAGTTCTGCCGCAAATTTTCCATCTGATGTTCGGGAAAGCAATATCATGTAAGATATCCTATGATGAAAATATACACCCAATGCTGGTATGACTTCAGCTGTGGCACCATCAGGTGAAACCCTTGTTGTCATATCATTGACGATTACCACAGCAATGTTGAATTGTACAGCCAAATTTTCCAACATGAGGAGAATCTTCATGATGAGCCTCACACGCTCAACACTCTTGCCATGATATGTGTGGAAGGGCATAATGAGGGAGTCTACCACGAGCAGACGAACACTCTGATGAGTTTTCAGGTATTCTTTGAGAAACTCCACCTTGGCCACAAGTTCTTCAACCGTGATGATGTTCGTGTAATGTATCCTCGACAGCACATCGTCAGAGTTGAGTGTGAAATTTACTCTGTTGAATTGATCTCTCATTGCTTGGTTTGTTGAAGACACCAGACGTTCAACGAGACGTGGATGGAACACCTGACGACTGTCCAGATAGATTGACTCCCCGTCGAATCCATACAGTGAAGATGGCACGCAAACATTGATACACAATTTGAGACAAAGACATGTTCGTCCTGAATCATAAGTGCCACAGATATTAGTCAGTGATCCAGGAATCACTCCGTATTGGGTGGCAAAATCCAAGCTGTTGTTAAAAAAGAGGATTCCATGGTACGTTTCACCTGTTGTATCTCTCGTCAAATCCCACACTGAATTCTGAAAGTAGTCCTTTGGAGAGCCGGGATACGAGGAATCTTGATCTCCAAAGGGCACCATTATCAGCCAAAATCCTTTAAATTTTTAAAGAGCCACTTTATCAGCCCAATTGCAGTGACAGAACTAATTTGGCGGGAGATTAGATACAGGTTATGTTGTTACTTGAAAGATAAATACGATATGTAAATACAAAAAAATCATTGGCTCGTGAAATTGAACAAAAGTGCCAATTTTTAATTTGAATGTAATCCAATTGAGCCAATTTTATCTCTCCAAACTCTCTTTCATTGTGCAATGATATATATATTACAACTCTTTTCACGCCGGAAATTATGATAGGAAAATTGTGGAAATGCTCTGATAGAGTTTCATTGGACATTATATTTTATACACTTTGTACAATACAAATATAGGTATATTCGCAGTAAAAGCTTCTCTCTCTCCTACTCTGCTAAAATTCAAACTACGATGCACCCAAAACACGAATATTCGATTAAACTTTTGTTAAATGCAGATATAAACACCTCAAAACTCTCACACTTTACACAGTTTTACTGCATTTATGGATATGTATTATGTTGGTGGGTGCTCGTTAACCCCTTTAGCCAATTTCAATCCCACCAGACGACAATGCCTCTACGATTGCTGCTTATATATCCTCGTATACATAAGTATAAAAGGATATAATAAATATTACAGATGAAGGAAAAGCTACTAAAAGTTGGGAGGATGATGTGTGAATTGTGGTTTAACTCCCTCAACTCCACTCCCTGGGTTCTCTTCCAAATAAATGACGATGGCGATTAAATATACCATCGAAATTGAGTCAGTAACATAGTCGTATTAAAGTTGTTTAGAAAACACACAGATTCTGTAGCGTTTCCTCCTTTAAAGGAGAGATATCTCTGTATAGTTGCAGTGTAGGTATATGTTTCCGCGTCAACAAGTTTTTCATGCCAATTACATATAAATAAAATTTGTATCATTTTACTAGATGAATATACAAACATGGAAGGACCTTATTATTTATGCGTGTATAAGTTATGTATATTTATTGTGAAATTACAAAAAATACATCAATATAAGTTGCATTATAAGGAAAATTTTTACTACAATTTATATCTACGACATTTTTGTGTAAATTTTTTAGGTACTTAAGTAAAGGGAAAAATTTTACGACGTTTATTAATGCACTTTCCAAGGGTTATTTTTATTTAAAACAAAAATCATATTTTTAATTCAATTTGAAGATAACTTATCTTTTATGGTGTTTTTTTCAATTTCAGAAATTCATTTTATACATCATTTGATAAGTTGGTAAGTTTCTTTTTTGTTTTATACACAGATTGATAGAATAATATTAAAATACTCACTTTTTTATTATTTACATTAATTTTACATTCCTGATTCCGATCTATTGTTTTATGGTTAAAAAACTTTGTGAGCTTTCTCTTTCTGTGATTCAATAGAAAGCAAAGTGATAACATATCGCGAATTTTATCCACCAAATGATATCTTCAAAAGTTTTTATAAATGCAGGTAAAATATTCGAGGCATGTGCTATGCTCTTTTCAGTAGAGAATTGTCTGATGTCTCACAAAGAAATAAATTATATTTTTTTTTTATTTAGTAATGTAAAGGTGGTTCAATAATGAAAACAATAAATCTGCCATCGAATACATAATTCTCTCTCTAAATTATGAAGCGTAATAGTATATGATTAACTTAAATTTCAAAATGTTGAATCTTTTAAATACTTTTCAATGAATAAAATATTAATCATAGTTATGTTTGAAAAAGGATTAAAAGGTTATTAGTTGAATTTATGCAAAACTATGAGGTTTTGCCCTTCCGATGTAACTCCGCTTGTCTTTGATGCTCACGCTCAAACTCTTCCCTCGTTATATTCATATTCAGCACATGATGCATAATAAAATTTTCATCAAGCACTTTCTCCGGTGGTGAACGTAGCACTTCCAATGTTTCGCAAAGGCCACTGCTGGCCTTTCTCACACTGCGTTGTCCGAGACTGGCTCCCAATATAACAAGCGCCACTTTAAATATGATCTTGATGCCCTCGCAGAGGAAACAGTCCCAGACTCTGAGAAGTGTGTCCCAGGGCAGGGTCCTAGTCATTGCACATAGAAACCAATCAGTCATGAACAGCAACGGTTCCACCTTGTGTTTCTGCAGATGTCGATAGACATTTGGAGAGGATTTCTTAAGCAATGCCATTAGCATTGCTGCATCTCTCTGTAGCATTTCCATGCCAGGCTTGAAATAGTCCTTCAAGTATCTGAAATGCATAAGAAAATGTTTAAAGGAAAAAGTCACTTTATTAGTTGAATTAGACTCACTTGTCGCATACGCTGACAAAACACCAGAAAGCCTGTTCAGCCGGAAGATGCATGAGCAGAAATGCAGCAATAGGTGCTTGAGCCTGGCAATATCCAATTTGGGGATTCAAAATTGAATACGCTTTGAGAACGTTGAACAATTCCACACGTCCCGGTTTGTCCTCATCGAGAAACATTTCGTGAAATGGAAATTGTCTGTGCTGATCTTTTCTTATCTCCTCAATATATTGCTGATTTCCCGGCATTTTCAGTAGTTCCTCATATAAATTTGGATATTTCTCATTGAGAAGATGTGCACCGGACAAGTAAAACCAGGCTCTTGGCCTTACTGATGGTGGAATCCCCTTTCGACACCTTTCCCGGACTTTTTTGTAGTTCTTCGACAAGTACTCCTTCCATAAGTCCATCATGTGAAGCCATTTCTTCTCTCTGGCCAGAATTTGAGCGCGCGGAAGGGGTTCTTTGGGTTTCTCAGAAAATTGAGCACCCCCATAAAATCCATGTCTGTCCGGACAACTTGACATGGCACTCGTGGTGGAGCACACCGAAATAGCATCTGCCGATGGCCGTGGAGACGTCGCCATTCTGATTGTTGAAGTGTTTGATAATGAATCCGAAGGATTTGGTGATGTATTCATATTCTTGCCAAATATGAATTTCTCAAGAAATCTATTTGAAAGAAAATTATTTTTCGTATATAAAGATCATCAGAAACACAACTAAACAATGGCCTCGATCAAAATCATCTTTCAATTCATATATGTTTGGTCTTTTAAAATTCAAAACACGCAGTGGGGCCTCAAGTGGGTGTTTTATAATTACTGCAAAGGCATTACTCATTCACGCACATCTTTATAAGGTGTCATATCTATACATTATGATTACTACCTACGAAAGGGCAGTGCCACTTACCAAGATACCAGAGAGAAGCCTCACATCACCATATTTCATACTTCAAACATTTGTCCAGAATTAGCAACATCCTGGAAGCAAATACAAGAGATATCATTTTACACAATCATTAGCTTAATAAATTGTATTGCGAGTAGAAGAAAAAAAAAGAATTTTCTGCATTCTAAATGTCATGTGTAAACAAAACATGTGTAGTTACATTAGATAAAAAACAGCGTAAATGGTTATTGTAAATCATAATGATTATTATACATACCACGAGAAAGGTTATCGGGATCCCACTGTAGCTAATTCAAGGAGTTTTTGTTTTTCTTTCTGTGATTTTTTACAATAAAATTAGAATAAAAATTCTCAATTTGCTATAATTGACACTCCATGACAAGAGGCATCCATGAAACCCTATAAACGACACCTTTATCAGTCTCTGGAGAAAGGTGGACGAATCCTAGGATGTATCTTCTAGCTCTCTAACTCTCTAGCTCTCTAAAATAACAAATTTATTTATAAAAGTTTGTAATAATTTATTGTAATTACAAATTCTTATAACATATTACAAAATAATGACAAAAAAATTTTTATTTCGTCCATGACAAACCTGACAACAATTTGTAAATGTAAATGATAATTTGTAAATGTTTGTTCATTTTGTCAAGATGATGTCCAGCAATTATCTTCAAGTCAGTGGAACGCATCGTAAAAATGTATTGTCAATAATTTGTTAATTCAACAAACAAAAACAAAGTTTTACAAAAAAAATATAATGACTCGAGTGAATTGACAAAAATGTTTGTTAAAAATAACAGTCTTTGACAAAATTGTTTATTGTGGACACTTTTACACTTTTTTTTGCTAGTTTTGTATGGGACATGACAAATGTTTACAAACATTTTAACAAACAATTTTTTTCAGAGTACATAGGGGGAGGCGCCCTAGTTTGGTACACCAGAATGAAGCCCAAACTTTATGTTTTTTTCCTGAGTAATCGGCAACATGAATTAAATAGCTCACTACTCTATAGAGTTCTCTTGAGTTTTGAAATTGAAAATGTGCATGAT
>CAKKOB020000213.1:0-23416 GCA_918844115.2 Phlebotomus perniciosus | reverse complement strand
GCTTACTATTTTTTCAGAGAATGTAGAGCTTTAGGCCTACTATCATGATATAATAGAGTGAACCAGCTTTATTCTGAAAATTCCATGAAAATTGTGATGTACCATTCTTGCCGGTGTACCAAACTAGGGCGCCTCCCCCTACCTATCAACTTAACTTGTATTCCATGGAAGCTTAGGAAACTTCCACAGACAATCATTTAAAAACTCGGCACTACACACTTAATGGTGCAGCTGAAGTGGGCAACGAGCAATCTTATGAGACATGAGACCTTTGACCCCAATATTTATATTTTTCATCTCTGTCATTAAGATTTATTCATTTTCGTGAAAGTCAATTGCTTGTTCAAAATGATTAGCAATATATTACTTCGAAGAGGTGAGCTTGAAAATAAGAAAAGGCCTTTATTTAAATAGTTCAGAATTTAATGAAACTTTTATTTTATTTAAAAGGAATACAAATTTTTGGCCAAAGAGGAATTGCATCCCTCTGTGCGCTCCCGGAGTCACATCAAATGCTCCAGAAAACTTGCCGCGACTTTGCCGATAACGAGCTTAAGCCTAATGCTGCGAAATTCGACAAGGAGCACCTGTACCCGAAAGAACAAATTCGCCAAATGGGAGAATTGGGATTGATGAGCATTGCCGTGCCTGAAAAATACGATGGAACCGATCTTGATTATCTTGCATACGCTATTGCTTTGGAGGAGATATCACGAGGTTGTGCTTCGGCAGGTGTTATAATGTCTGTACAAAATAGCCTTTATTTCGGACCGCTCATGGGCTACGGAACTGAAGATCAGAAGCAGCAATTCGTGCGCCCGTATGTAACTGGTGAAAAAATCGGATGCTTCGCCTTGTCTGAACCAGGGAATGGGTCAGATGCTGGGGCAGCATCTACGTTGGCTGTCGCAAAGGGTGATCGGTGGATATTGAATGGTACAAAGGCTTGGATTACAAATGCATTTGAAGCGAATGCCGCTGTTGTGTTCGCGACAACGGATAAAAGTCTCAAACACAAAGGCATATCAGCATTTATTGTGCCAAAAGACAGTCCAGGATTTTCACTTGGGAAGAAGGAAGACAAGTTAGGAATCCGCGGATCATCAACTTGTTGTCTAATATTTGAGGACTGTGAAATTCCAAAAGATAATCTTCTGGGCAAACCAGGAGATGGCTTTAAAATTGCTATGAAAACACTTGATGCTGGACGCATTGGAATTGCTAGTCAGGCATTGGGAATAGCTCAAGCGTCCCTGGAATTGGCAGTGGACTATGCAACTAAACGGACAGCCTTTGGAAAATCCATCTCGAAGCTGCAGACGATTCAGCAGAAAATTGCAGATATGGCTCTGCAATTGGAGTCTGCTCGACTCCTTACCTGGCGAGCAGCATGGCTGAAGGACAACGGAAAACCCTACACAAAGGAAGCAGCTATGGCGAAACTAGCAGCCTCCGAGGCTGCCACATTTCTTTCTCATCAATGCATCCAGGTTCTTGGAGGAATGGGATATGTTACTGATATGCCGGCTGAGAGACATTACAGAGATGCTCGCATTACTGAAATTTACGAAGGAACTTCAGAGATTCAGCGGCTGGTTATCGCAGGATCGGTTTTTAAAGAGATGGCCTAATAGTTCGACTTATTTTTTTTTGTATGGGAATATAAGACTTATTTACAGATGGGAGTAATATTTTATACAAGGGATACAAGGTCATACTTTTGAATGGAATAAAGTCGATTATTGTATTCATTGATTGTATTTATTGTTATAATTGATCATTAATTGGTTGTTTCTATTTGCTCTATTGTTGATTGTCTACAAAAGATCCTTGAGAATTAAATCTCAAGTATTATTCCAGGTCAATTATTTACTTTGAAGTGATGTCCCGAAATTTTGAGCAAATATTGACCCTCTTGGTATTTATTTTTAGTAAGTATTCAAAGTATTATTTCAAATAGAGACGGCGGGAATTCCTACACAGATAAGGCCGATAACAGAAATTTCAACAATAAGAAGAATACAACATACTGCGAAGTTCCATATTATTTCTTCAAGCGCTAGTGTTCTGAATGAACCCAATATGGCGAGAGTGGAATAATTCACCCTGTCAAGTTAAATAGAATTAGTAGTGAAAATGTAAACTATTGCTTTACTCTTTTAGTGAAACCAACAGCAAAACAATGTCCAAGTGAGTAGAGCCAGTAGTATCTATTCTATACAATAATTTTATTAATTACCACTTGTAAGGCTTGCAAGAGAAAACCTTGATCCATGGGCTCTTGGCAGTGACGTCTTATTTTTACCAAAACAATATTTTTTGTCTTCACAGGGAAGTGATAATCGTATTTGTGTACGATAAAGAGAAGTGCCAGGATGAAGCGGATGATCCAATTAGTGCTGTTGCGTACTTCCATCCAACATGGGTCTCAGACACCCAGAAACTCACCCTCTGTGGCCAATTGATGGGAGTATCGCACTTCTTGGAGCTGAACTTCAATAGTCCTCGTATCATTTGCCTGGAGAATGGCAAATTTGTCATTAAGGACTTTGGGAGATTCCTTCTTGCTATTGGTACAGATCGAAATGTTTCCGATTCAATTCTTGAGCACAGAGCCAAATTGCTAACATCACTAGTCAAGCTATTTCATCGCGACATAGAGAACATTTACGATCAATGCATGAGTATTTCCGGGCAATACAGGAATTTCTGTACCAAGTTATATTACATCATGGAAACGTATATATCTGCCATACAGTATAATGGGAACATATTCCAAAATGTTCCTACCCTGAAACTCCCCACGGTAAGCATACACCTAATTGCTAATTGAAATTGAGTATAATTAAGGGACTATAAATTTTATTTTATTATTTTCAGAGTGCCAGCAATATATTCCTCGATGCCATACAAACACTTCAGTGTTGCCAGCAAAGCAAGGGTGTTTTAGGAGGTGCAATTCTATATGAAAATAAGATCATTGCAACACAACTATCCCCTATGATATCGAAGCACATCGTTTTAACAGATCCATATCGTATGAAATCCACCGCAGAAGGAATAACAGTACGATTTCACGTCCCTGTCGGAGTACAACTGATTGGACTATATATTTCTCACAATGAGTACCAACGACTACAGCAAGATGCTAGTAGAGCTCAAACATCATTCACTCAAATCACCAACTCTACCATTTACCCACCTCAGATAAAACGAAAGATCAAGCGCGATAAGTCCTTAATATTCTCTAACATACCTGAAGAGGATGTGACTAATACGGAAGATTCAAAACCAAAACCCATAAAATCACGCCCCACACACTTGCCACTTCGTTTTAAAAATGTTACTGCCAAGGAAATTCCCGAGTCCGGCGTTAATTCAATCACTTTCGACGATACGGATAGTTTTCCTCAATTCATTGGGAAAACCAGTATCTGCTCAACACCCATTGCGGAGAATAAAATACTTGTGGGGAATGTTATGCCCATCTGTGCAAATCGAAATGCAGTCATACCCGAAAATACCGAGGAGGGACAGACGAACGATCAAAAGCTCGACATTAAATTTGGTCATACGATGATTAGACCGCAAACGAAGTTTAAGAAATTCAAAAGGCGCTTTTCTTTCCGACCCTTGAAACGCAGTTTGACTCAGCTTGGACTATCCTTGATAAATGAGAAGAATATTAATACAGGCTATCGGTGTCAGACAATTACCGATCCGAATTATCCTGTCTTTAATGATGATGGACTACCCATTTCTAAATATCTCTACGACAGTTGCATCTCAAGTGAAGATGTGGAAAATATCACTGATACGGCTGATGATGTCTTGCTTAATTCGAATATCCAAAGTTTTGCTGACGAACCCATACCAAAGGATGAAAATTCAGAAAACAAGACTGAAGAATGTCCCGATAAAAATGTATCCAACAACATTATTAATGCAATAGCAACTGATGCTAACGTTGATGTTACGGAAAAGCGAAAGTCTCTGACGCTTCCGTTGAAATCACTTAATACAAATGTGAGTAACATTACGGATTCTCCGATAAAACAGAAAACTAAACTCTCAGGAATCCCACTTACTCCGCTAATGTCGAAATTAAGTATCCTGGCAGCAAATGATGAGAGATCCAGTGGCTTTTCCAGTTGGGATACAACTCCTGGTCAAATTGAGGGCTCCATAATGACCCCAATAGACATTAATAAGACAATGCTTCGGAGAAGATCCTCAGCAGCAAGGACTGAGGAGATCGATTGCTCAGACGAAATTGATAGTGCGTCTCAGAAGGTAGAACTTTTCATCTGTGGCCATCAGAATATGACTATGGTTTTACTTATGGAAGAGAACAGTGCGCAAAAGCACGAAGTTGTCCATGCAATGTGGGAGATTTGCATATCACGATTGACAAAAATTGAGAACTCTCTTCACAAAATCCTGAACGTCAATGTTGATGGACTTGTGGATAAGAGTGATGGAAACTACAGTTTCATCTACTTTGATCCCAAATGGGACATTATTCATCGTGGTGGTCCATGGACAGCTGAAGAATTGCAAATCCTCGAAGATATGCATACAGATTTCAAGATAAACCCTTCCTTCACAGAAACCATTATCAGATGCGAAGATGCCATTGTGTATGGATATCAGTGTGGTGATACACAAATCTTCTATAAGCAACCCGTCCATTCCCACAAAGGACTTCCCCCTCCCGCTGATGCAATGGGAAATGTATCTTTGATTGCTAAAAGACGTCTTGAACGCGATCATTCCATAATATTGCTCTAAGTTTAATGAAATGGTATTTGGTGTGAGAATACAGAAAAGTCCCCGCTATCGTATCGAGATTCTCGAGAAATTCCTTGTTAGATGTTGGGAGTAATCCTAACACAATTTAATGCATCGCTTATGTATGTGATTTTTTCAAGTTTTGTTTTATTTTATTTTTAAATAACATACAAAGATAGGACATAAGATTTTAATCAAAACATGGTATAGTTTTTAACATTTTTAGCAATATATTTTTTATATTATGTTTCTTTCTTATTTTATTTACATAGATCATAATTTTGCAGAAAATCCAATTGTCTAGTGATGTCCTAATCATGTAGTAGATATTCGTATCCGCGAAAATACGATCAGTAGTCAAAATACATAATCTAGCACACTTTCATGTTGAAAAAAAAAGAAAAATATTAGGTACTCACGTTTGTTGTGTAAGACAACATTAGAAGTTTAAATTGTTTGACCATGATTTTGGTGTATTATTGCAATAAAGATTTGATTATGCAAAATATCATAACATTTCTCTTATTATGGTAGCTTTGTGACTATCCAAGGTACTCTTCCGTACCTTCTGTAGTGGTAGTAGTCAAATGCAAGTTTACCAAGAATTAGAACAATTAGAAATGCTAAAATCCCATTTAGAAGTTCAATAGGCTGGATTCTATACTCGGACGGAAGTTTACAAACATCTCCACGATTAAGTGTGATAACGGACGTGCGAAAATTGTTATCACCTTCAATGTACTTGCATGTTATGTTGTTGAAGTCTTTTATGATTGAGTGATACTTCATGAGCAACTCTTGAAAGTGTGGCGTAAATATACAATCGCATCTCCAGGGATTCTCGCTCAGATGCAATTTGATTGCATGATGATTCCTCTCCAAAGCATTATCCAGGATGTGGCTGGAAAATTTAGTAAGTCTATTTCCTCTTAAACTGAATACGCGAAAGTTGTTGAGCCATCGAGAGGCTTCCAAAAAGTCTATAGATTGAATTTGATTGTGATCGAGAAACAGATCGTGAACTTCCAAGTAGATCAAATTCTTGCGCAACATCTCAAGATTGGTGATCTTATTGTGTGTAATATGAAGGATGGTTGTGTTCTTAGGGAGAAATTCAGGCAGATCCAGGAAGTTTCGATGACTACAGTTCACTGTTACCATTGGTATCAGATACTCCCCATCATCGCTCGGTCTTATGTAATGCAGGACACAGGAGCAGTTTCTGATATCTGGATGACTGCATTGATTGCGCATTTGAAGCTTAAAGTCCATTACAGCCAGGAGAGGTCTTCCAGAATATTTAAAATCGACGCAACGCATCATGTCCTTGTCTGCAACTCTTTTGCCCCGACCATCTTCATCGTAGGTTAACAACCATTTCATGTTGCGTGTGCAATTCCACTTGTTGCCTAACGATTGATTATTTTTTAGCAAATTTTAAAGTTTTAAAGTTATAAGATCACTAA
Organism: Phlebotomus perniciosus; assembly: GCA_918844115.2. Taxonomy (NCBI): domain Eukaryota; kingdom Metazoa; phylum Arthropoda; class Insecta; order Diptera; family Psychodidae; genus Phlebotomus; species Phlebotomus perniciosus. The sequence goes on along the minus strand of CAKKOB020000213.1, from coordinate 17,159 downwards.
CTTACCAGATAGATACATTTTTTTAAATCCACTATTTAAAATCAGGGGTCCTTCCATGTGATCTAGGCAGTTACCCCTTAAATCTAAATACCGCAAAACAGGTAATTTCCGAAAGAGTGTAGGTCTGGTATAGGCCATTGCTGTGTTAGTAACATTGACCACTTCCAAGTGCTTCAATTCAGGAAAATCATTGCTGAAGTAAGTGAAGTTACTGTAGTTGATTCTTAACATCCTAAGCTGAGTCATATGCTTAAGAATTTGGTAAGGATCGAAGGTTTTGTTGGGAAAACGACAAATCCACACATTCTCCACCACCTTCATTCTGATATCATGAATACCCTCTAAATTTCCAGTACAATACGCCGAACTGCCATATAGAGAGCAATTGCCTTGGGATTTTGTATTGTTGTTCAACGTAGCGATCCATTCGTCACAGGAATAGCGATTGAAACTGGAAATTAATGCTTTTTATGAGTTTCCAATAACATGTTTCGCCGTTTGCAAAAAAAAATTGAACGCCACAAAAAGCGTTACATTAAAGTTAACACAATTAATTGTTTTTCCTCTCGAAAAGTAAACACATTGCTGTACAAACAACTTCTCTTGTCGCTCATGTCTTCGTGAGCGCTCTTCAAGGAAAATTGTATGAAAATAAATTTCCAAAAGGTGTTAATTTGTTGACACCACTTGATACTGAGATAATTTTTCATTGTATCTCGAACTTTTTTTTTTCTCTGGAATATTATCACTATTTTTTTCACGTATAGCCATAAACTTAATTGTTCAGGAATGCACAATAAAATGATTTCAGATATATATATACCTTAGTACTAAATCCACAGAGATAATGAAGATAATTTCACGACACCACATCATATTTGCAATGCAGGTAAAATATTTAGAGACCCATCATCTCGTAATGCCACAGATCTACTACCCGAGAACGGTCGAGGAGCAGAAACGTGGCGTAGATGCGTAAATACGAGCGCAGAGAGTGATTCGAGAAGACAAAATTAGTGGGTTTCCACCGTAACAGACATGATAACTGATAACGTCACCCCATTACCTGATGTGCTCTGATGAGAAGTCAAAGAACAGAAGATTCTGGGGTAGAAGAGGAATGAACTTGAAAAACAGTTGATTATATGCTAAATATTTTATTAAACAAAGTCTTTAGACTTTTGAGAATACTATATCCTTTTATAACACATTTATACCATAAATATAGGAGATAAGCTTGTACTATGAAGTAATATTCGCTAAACGCCCTTTCTTTTACTGGATATAGAATAATCTAATCAAATGATAGGGATTGAGACTTTTCTTCAGTTTTCTGATCATGATTCTCTGTATTAATAGTTCCTTGGAGAACCTTTTCATTGGTCTCCACGTGCTTGGACTTTTCATATGCCCGAACATCTTCCATGGTCATATTGTACCATTCATCAATCCAGGTGAAGGCCTGTCGATGTCCCAGAAGCAAAATATCACGGATGCATTTCTGTATGAAATCCTCAACGCGTGTTTGAAGTCCCCAAACTTCAAATGAAGCATTGACCAATTTGTATGAACACATGATGGGCTTCTCGTGATCCCTCCATCCCTCAATTAAGGGACCTCGTCCCGTAACGCTCGATTTGAAGTGCTTAGGATCTTCTTCTTGCTTGTAATGCTTAAGATCAATCTCCTCAAAAGCTATATCAATGTGATCCACCGACCTCTCGGATAACTTTTCAGCTGGTATATTGAGACAATTTTCTGTAGTTCCATTGTTGTTCTCGTACCTTGTTTGGATCGATATGCTGAACTTTGGTATGAAGGAGCACTATAAACAGAAAATCAGTGAAATCGTAATATAACAAATTACGTAACTGCGGCTCTCACCGTGTACTCTGTAAAATGGGGGAGAATTCTAATTAGTCTCAATGAGAGGCTTAAAAATAGATTATTATTGCCTCACCTGTGATGGTGAATGGATAGTAATTCCATGCTTTTTCGGTGATATAAAAAACCCGCGGGCAGACAGCTTGTATCCAATAGGGAAGGCGACTGTTGAAAGGTGAAAAGAATTTATATTAGAATGTGTTGCTATTTGTGGGTACAATCAAAAAGCAATTAGATACTTGGATAGATGAACTCGTTTTTCAGTGTATTGTCCTTTTCCATGCTCTTCATCTTCACATTCTGAATTCTCTACGACCTCGACACCTTGACCACTATCAGATTTCTCTAAACTGTGCCTTGCGATCATGTAGAGTTGTCCAATTTGATACTGAAAATATGAAAAAATGGTTAATGTAATTCAAATTAAAACATATTTTGGAATTAACGGTTTCTAGAGTTATTTCTTTTCTCAACGAAAGAAAAATAACAAGAAAAAAACAATGATTTTTTCTTGTAATAATCTAAACTCTAAATTGAACGAAAATAAGTACAATTATGTAATTTTTAAGGATCTGTAAACAAATCCTGCAAGGCTCAAATTTCAATACTCACAAGACTCACAATTAATACATTTTCTACATGAGTAATCCAAATCTTATTTATTAAGATGTGTCACTCCTTTATTACTCATGTTAATAGCATTATAGAACTAGCTGAATTTCTTTACCCTCGCCCTAGTCTTTTATCTTTTTATCTATAATGCTTTTTTATAAGAACTCACAAATATTTAACTTACCTCCTCCACGGATAGCGGCATACAAATCCTGTATTCCTTAGTTAACACCATCACGGATTTTAGTAGTTTGAACGTCCTGTACCTCCTACTAACTCTATATAGGACTCTAATTAGGAAAACAGCTTGCAAATCTTTTCCCTGAAAATTTTCACCGAGTGCTCCTCACGCACATGGGAGTAATTTTTTTTCCTCTTCATCAAATGTCTTTATTCGTGTTGACTGCCGAAGTACTGGCGATGTGAATGACGCACTATTTGTGGAATAAGTGTGGAACACAGAGTGAAAATGGAAGATTGACGTTCAATATAATTCCCAGAGAAAGTTAAAATCGACAAATTCTGTGAAGAGGGAAGTAACTTCTATTTCAAGGAATTGTAAGTACCTTAAGTAACCCTCAGTAGTCATTAGGAGATGTTGATATTTTCTCCTGAGGCGTAGAAATACTTCAATGCCAAATTTGACCTTAGTGAAAATTTCATTGTGAATCTTGTGAATGAAAAAATATACAATATGCATTCTCCTTTCTAATATAGATCTTAATGAGATGTTAAGGATCAGAATCAAAATGGGTCCATCGCGAAATAAGGAATGGAGCTGCTGTTTTGGCCTACATGTTCGCACAGCAACGATTATTATTGGTGTTTGGCACTTGGTATGTTGCGTTATTTATTTTTCCTATTGTACTTATTTTCTTTATGGCTGAATCTTATACATTTCACTTGTATAAAAAATCAGGGAATTGACACATTCCACATAGAGAGAAAAGAAATTGCAATTCAAGAGTGCAAGGTCTATAAATGAGCTTTGGCTATGTTGTTTTAATATTTCGCTTTTATTTTCCAAATAGTGCCTCAATTTGTTGGCTCTGGCAGTACTTGCAGCCATCATGAGGAATCCTGTGATGGTGCAGGAATTGGAAAATGGATACGAGGATGTCACTACTTTGGATGACGATGCTCCAGCACTACCAACTCCTCTCAGCAAAATTGATCCTCCTTATGCTTTTCGTGATCATTCGCTGACTTATCGTGAGTTTTCTGTTAATTTTATTCTCTTTCCAAGGTTGTTATTTTATGGGATTTTCCGTCTTTGCAGAAAATGTTGATATGGGAAGTTTTGTCTGCATATGCATGGTGGCAATAACGCTAATGATGATTTTCGGAGCCATCAAGGGGAAACCCTCCCACTTGTTGCCATTCTTATGTTTGCAGCTCTTCGATTTTGCCATCACGATCCTCACTGCGGCTGGATATTTATGCTATTTGAGATCCGTTCATCGCTTAATTGCTGAAAGTCACAGATTTCCATGGCGTGAAGAACTTCTAAAGCTGAGTCCTCAAACACTTAGTATTGTTGTTCTTCTGGCATTTATTGGTGTTGTGCTGATGAAGGCCTATGCCATTGGAATTGTGTGGCGATGCTACAAGTATTTAACAATGAGACAGCACAATTTACGCTCAATGCTGCCATATATCATTCCGGATGTATCTCATCGCCAGGTAAAATTGACCCTTAAACAATCTTAATTCAATATGGTAATAATTTCAATTGGAAATTTTGCAGGAGCGCGATTACAGTTCCCTTTTGCCTGATTACGATGAAGCAATCGCTCAGAGCATGAAGCAAGCTCCACCGCCATCATATCAGGTGGCAATGGCAACGGCAATTCCTGCGAGTTCAGCCGTAGGAGGAACAACCAGTACAGCCCAGTCTGAGGAGGGTGCAACTGCCGTGGAGGTCATTGGGGAGACTCCGCCACCTCCGCCCTACATTCCGACCTCAGTCACATCGGCCGAAGTGAGTGTGAGTGGTGATCAGGCAGAAGAGGCGGCAATTACTCGTGATGTCAACAGTTCACCTAAAGATCAGAGAAATTAATTTGAATCAAGGTAGAATTCACATTAACGAGGAGAATAATTTCTGGAAATTAATATTCACTCTTTCCTTTTGAAGATAGTGAAAATTATATTGATGTTATGATTGTGTGATTTGCGATACTACGTTTAGAGGAAGCGTAGTTGAAATTAAATATAATGTGAATTATTCACGCTATGGTTTGAAAAGATATTCGTTCTCTAACTACTCCAATGTAGATGGTAGAAAATACAAAAGTTAAAAGTATCTTGGAATCGTAACAGTAAAATAAATTTCAAAAAAAAATAATGCAGAAAAGAATTTATGAAAAAAATGTCCTTATTTAAAAGTTTTTTTTTAACCTATGTTTCTGAAGCATGTTTATGTACCTATGTAATGTAGATTGAATATACGATAAATAAAATAGTGCTATGGGGTGATTGTAGCAGAAATCAAATTTGAAGAAAATAACATTCATTTAATTCCTTTATTCCACAAGAACATAAATTTTATTAATCGTAATTCATAAAACATAACAATGATGAACTTGTAGCGTTCATTATATTTAGTTAATGTGGCACTAATTGAAATTATACTTTATTTTTTGAACCAAAATGTAGTTTTATTTAATAAAAAACGTAAAAAAAATATTTACTCACCTTGGGGAATTCCTTGCAGGTCTTGACAACGTGGCATTTAAAAAAAAACATTCTCAGTAAATGATTGTCTTTATTGACTAGGAATTTATTCTCTTTATAGTGTCAATATGTCAAATTGGCACAAAAATTTGTGATCTAAAATCAACACTAACATTAACTAACTAAAAATTATATGGCGTAGAAAATATAGGGAAAATACCGGCTTTGAAAATGTTAAAGAACTTTCCTGTCTCTCTTCCTAGAGTAGCGTGCAAAGGCGTTGTCGCACTCGAGGCTTCTGTTCAACAGCTCTCACTGCCTCTACGAAGACACTGTCTAAATTCTGATTCTTCTTAGCACTGCACTCAATGAAGGAATAGGCTCGAATTTTAGCTTTCAACTTCTTGCCATCATTGTTAGTTAAAAATTTCTCCGATCCCGGCGTGCGTAAGTCACTCTTGGTCCCTGAAGAAGTAAGAACAAATATTACTAAACTTTTATAAATTAATTTTTGGCTTTTAAACTTACCTATTAACACTATGGGAACGGTCGGTGAGTAATGCCGAATTTCCGGATACCACTTGGACATAATGTTCTCATAACTTGTTCTTCCTTCTATGGAGTAACACAGGAGGAAGCAGTCCGTCTGGAAAGTAAAAAATGAAATGATCTATATATAATGTCCTAATTTCAAAAAGAAAATTTCTCCTTACATTTGGGTAGCTTAGAGGTCTTAATCTCTCATAGTCCTCCTGACCGGCTGTGTCCCAGAGTGTCAGGTTGTACATTTTGCCATCGACCTCCAGATTGCAAGCATGATTATCAAAGACAGTCGGTACATATTCCACCGGAAACTCGTTTTGAGTGTAGGTTATTAGAAGACAAGTTTTTCCCACCATTCCATCACCGACAGTTGTGATCTTGAGAGGACGCAAATTTGATGCCATTCTTCTGCGCTTTCACCTGTGTTGACACAAAACAAGTAGTTGAAATACTTTTTTTAAATATAGTTCAACAATTCAAATCTGCTGCTGAAACAATTGAGAGATGCCTATAGGGTTGAAAGAGAGAGACGCACACAATACCATGAGTATGATTCAGATAAGGCAAAGAAACCGAGACTTAATGATAAAGTTGTATTTCTCAGAATAGTCCACTGATAAATTGGCCAGATATAATTCATCTGAAGGACTAATATGACCAGTTCTTCGTTAAAAAGAATTATAAATATTTCTCAAAACTGAATCTTTAACTCTTTTTTGTGAGGGCAAGAGAAATTGACAGGAAATCACCTTTTGCTAGATTATATTCTAACACAGCCAGGGACACACTTTCCACTCAACCAATACTCTGAGATAATACTGAGTTTGCTGATAACAAGAAATCAGCCCGATACCACATTTGATAGGGTGTAGAATAGCTTGGGTGATGATCGAACACCCACACAAAGAATGAACGATTTTTTTTGGCTCATCAAAAATCCTTTATCAAAGTATAAAATTAGGATTTCTTGAAAATCTCTCTTCGCTCCATCCCACTCAATTGAACATCTTAATTCTGAATTGCTGTGAAGCTACATGCGTGTGTTCACACAACTGCTGGTCAGTAATAAAATTAATTGATATCTTCTGGGTCTGGCTATTAACCTCAGCCACAGTAATTGAGAAATTAAAGGAACTCTCATCAGGTTCTGAGCCATAGCAGTCATGGAATTTCAAATATTTGCACATTTCACATCTGAACAACAGATCTAAAACGTCTTTTAATTAAATGTATTTTAGAGCAGTTCTTCTCTGGAGATGCTTGTGGCCAAACATCTTAAAATAAAATGTATACAATCCATCTCAGCAGTGTATCCAAGAGAATTTGTCCGATAAGAATTTCCTCTTTTCTCTGATTCACTTTTTTTTCATTTCTGTGAGACATTTAAGTTTTTCCATAAAACACTGTTCGCCCATGATGACACATTAGTCACGAAGAGACGATTTAACACATTCACGCTTCTTTTAATTGTATTTGAAAAAAAAACATATAATCAGGTATATTGAGATAAAAGGGGAGAAAAAAAAAGAGCCACTGTCACAAACTTACTAATTCGTTTTCTAATTGAAACTGCACATGCCACAGACGTGCTAGCACTTCCATAAATCTATGAGGCAATTGAAATAGTGAAACCTATTGTTACTAATTGATGTATTTGTCTCTCTTGCAGCACATGTTCTCTTGTACGATAAAATTCTGCCAGACGCGCCACACACCAAGCAAAGACTGAATGATGGAATTATGTTTATAATTGTGGTGCCTCATTCGATTCCGGAGATCCGCGCCCATGAATGTGTGAGTTTTGATATACACGTTACACATACTAATGGACTTTGATGAGCAATATTGGGGTACTCAAAAATGTTTATATGGTTTGGTTTGATGAAGAATTTTCAGGCGTAATTGTAATGTACCATTTCGGGTACCACCCAAAATGAGAATTCTAAGATTACCATTTAGTATTAGCAATTTTAGTAGTTCTCGAAGTAATAAGAATTGCAAAATCTATAATATTTTTTACCCAATTTGAGCATGACTAATCATAAAATTAATTAAAGGGTTGGATTATTGTGAACACTTGCGAATTTAGTTAACAAGACAACTTCTTTTTTTGTTCTTCTTCTTCATGCAAAAAAGCCGCGCTCTCACGAGCTATAACAGACATAACTACAAGCCTTTTATGCTTGAATGTCTACCATTAGGTGGCGGCACGGTCTTTGCGACTGGATTTTATACTACATTCTGACGTATTGAAACCCTTCTCAGTTTTTGTGATTGATTATTTTTGTGTATATACGGATCTCCAGAGCAGTTTACATTATTTCGCGGATTTACAAAATTACAGTGATTAAAAATGTGTAAAAGTGCTATGTGACATGTGTATAATCAACCACAATTAAATAACAAAATGAATAATCCATCAAAAGGATTATAAGAGCTGTGAGAATATTTTCCTGGATCTGCTAAGGTGCTGAGACGCCATTGAAATTAGAATAGCAAGAGTAGAATTCTGTAAAATATCCTTTGGAGCCTCTTGTAAATATATCATGAAGACTAAGCTGTTATCGCTGCTCTGGAGGGGCTCCGCCTCAGTGGATCCACGCTTTTCCGCCCCAATGCTGAAGTGGTCTATTCAGGACATCATAAACCGAGATATTTTCGTTCGGGTAAGCAAAGTGGTTTTGAATAAATATACATATAACGTACATATCTACATGGAAAATTATATGTAACGTGCATACGTGCTGCAAATTAATTTAATGTTAATTGTAGGTAATTCTTTTTGTACTCAGAGAATTATATTACAGTCGTAGAAATAAAAATTCATACAATGCGTAGATAAACGAAATAATTTAAAAAGAAACCCAAAAATTATTGTAGCCGAAATTTATTTTTCCGATCCGCACGTCAGTATCTAGAGCAGACTAAAGAACGATGAAAAATATTATTAAAATAACAATTGATTTTATATTCGGTTTTTATATATGTACATAATTCGACTATTCAGGATTCTTTTCAATAACCCTTTCAGGACGATGGGTCTTACATAAACTATTAATTAAGATTTTGTTTTTAAAATTCGGCTTTTAACTAATAGAAAATTATATCTATTTAAAATCCAAAAATCTAGAATTTTCATAGTAACAGCTCAAAAAAAACATACCTATTCACTAACATTTTGATTTCACTCTAAATAGTTTTTGAAGACTAAATTTTAATAAAAATTTGCTAAAAGAGAAAAGATAATTAATTACTCACTCAATGTTTTCCTGACATTATGAACAATTTAGAAAAAAATCGTAAATTTACAAGATCTAAACTTAAAAGAAATTTAATACCGGTTAAAATGTTATATTTCAATATTTTATTACAGAGTTGTAATAAAAATCCTCTTACTGTGTGAATAACGTGTCGCAAGTTGACTTAAAAATTTAAATGTTTTTATAAAAAAGAATTCTTGCAAGGACATTGAAATGGGGTTTTCTCTCTCTCTGAATTCTAATGTAAATAAAATATTTTTTTTATCCCAGCTTTCTATGGGAATCGAGAGTGGATGTTTAGAGACATTCAATTCAGATTTTGAGCTACAGTTCAAGCATCAGGTGAAACACATCGTTGGCATGTGCAAGTAATAAACATTTAAAAATTCCATATGATAAAACGCCAGATATTAATTTTAATGTAACCAACAGAATGCTTCGCAAGCCCGATGGTCGCAACAAATACTTTGAAATCGGTGTTGTTCAAACTAAGGGCAATCGAAATTTTATGGAACTGATCGGCACAATAAATGGTTTTCTGTATTTGCTGAAGGATCCGGGAGACCCACTAATTCACATTCATTTGTATGAAACCGACTCACTGGATGAGGTAAGTTTTTTTTTGTTAAGTTTAATATTCTTGTTTACAACATTGGTTGGTAAATCAACACAAAGTGCCTAATTGTTTTTTCTGCATAAAACTACAAACTGCAATTTTGCGGTTTTCGCATAAGGACTACGAGTTTTTGAAGAGGTTTTTAATAAAAGAAATTTTTTTTAATAACTGAAAAGTTATTAGAGGTCTATGTAAATCGGCGGCACGCCCACATGCTATACTGTAAATAAGAAAAACGTGTTATTGAATTGCTTATGTGAATGAAAAACTCATGCATACATACATTTTCGAACAGGAAAATAAAAATTCGCGGGAAGGTTTTTCTAAATAACAAACAGCTTGGACTCTTGCCATCAATTGCGAGAGACTGTCTGGTTTTAGTGTGTGAAATGTTGTGATGAGAACTCAACTTAATTACTTACATTTTACAGTCAAGCATGATTGTGTGCAAGAGATCTTCGTCATGAAGTGCTAATGTTAGTACCATTTTGTCTCAGTCGACACTATTGTAAGATTCTTGAAACGATCAGTTGAGTTTTGGATTTTCACCTTAGTGAAACGTTAAGTCTCACAAAAGTTTAAAAGTCTTAATATTTATTTGTCTTTGTGATAAAAATAACGTTTCAGAGTTTTAGACAAATATGACTGATCATTTTTGAGAAAAGTGATTAGTGGTGCTTATACAAGAGTTTTATTTTAATTCATTTGAAAAGAATTATGTGCCTTTGTTGCTAAAAGGTACATATAATATTATTATTTATTATTTCTTAATAGAAGAAAATATATTTGCCCTTTACTTGTAGCACTAATTACTTGAGGTTGGTAAAGATCAACTATATTAAAGTGTCTGAAAATTGAAATTGATAAAGAACTACCAAGATGTTTACTGTGCCCTTCAATCGGGACAATATTCTTGTGACCTCAATAAGTGATGCATCCACTTTGAACACAAGAAGAAATGTATGTAGCTTAGAGAAGACAGTGAAAGAAAATCATTTTCGCATGGTTTGATGTGAACAAAAAATAAAGTCTCTTTGAAACTGCAATAAATTGCAGAGTTATTAAATTCTAAATAATATTCTTTAATGTGTGAAAAAATATGCAGGTATATCAATTAATCACTTAACATTGAATATTAATTCCTTCATGACAGAGAAACTATTAAGTTATAGGACGTACCTGTCGTATTCAAATTGTGCAAGTAATATAAATGAATTGCATATGTAATGATGCTATCACATCAAACCTTACTATTACACCTTGTTCTGTCTTGACCCTTCACAGTATTTTATTCTCGTGTGTCTCATGCGAGTTTGATATAAATTGAGATTATATAGTAGACAAAAAATATAGAAATGCAACATCTACGTCTACCAAATCGTAAAATCTTAAATTTATATTACCTACCATAAATATTTATAAATATTCAGACAAATATAATTTGGAGTATTGCGCTGCATAAATTCACTGACTTTTTTTTCTAAATCAATTTAAAAATGTAAAACTAAGAAAATAAATAAATCAATAAATTTCATTTTCTTTGCTAAATCCAACCGCGCCGTCTAAATGTCTCGGCGCAGTACTCTAAATTGGTAGATGTTTATGTGTTTTTTTTAACACCCACCACCCTCGATGAAGTGAGAGCATCAACGCTCATGTACCGGCCAGATGAAAAGGCACCAGATGATCATTTATTAACCACGTGAATAAATGACTAATTGATAACAGAGTGTCTAATTATAAAGGCACAATAACTTTTTTCTATATAAGTTTCTTCATTGCATACATACATGAGTTATATAATTGTTATTGAAATAGCATTAGAACAATAACTCAGCTCAATACATAGTAGTAGAGAGTCCATTCTTCAGACTTCATAAGTGAAGAGATGAATTATTGTTTTAGAGATAGTAATGATTGGTTTTAATTCCCAGATGACGGAACTCATGCAGCAAATGAGAGATCCTAATCAGACTCTAGGTGGCTCTGTTGGGAGTATTCCGCAGAGTATTGTGTCAGCACCGGGATCCTCTGAGATAACAGTACAAAAGGCGCTCCACAGTCAAGGAGTTCATTCCACACCGGCTTCCAATCTAAAATTTAATGAGGCCCTCAGACAGGCTCACCACGATGGTGGTCCCAGTATCTTCTCACCCAAAATGGCTTCGTCAAAGAGCTACACGAGCGGACTCAGTCAATCCACGGGAACAGTGAACTCTATACCGAGTGGCAATTTGGCACTGTTTAGCGAAATATCTCCAAGTCATTCTCAATTTTTTGAAGTGATGTACGTTGGGAAAATCAAAGTCTCCCATAAGCGTGTTCCTGACACATTTATCGACGATGCCCTTCCCAAATTCAAAGCGTATGACACACAGCGAATGATGAGGTTGCAAGAGGAAGCACGTCGAAATTCACTGACTCCAACCACAGATACAATAACGCCAAGCGTCTCTTTCCAACAAACTGAAGGCACTTCTCAGAGCTTCCATCTGCCAGCAAAGCTTACGGATTTCAGGATAAAGGAGGAAGCAGCAGAGAATGAGGGTGAAGAGGAGTCAAGTGATGATAAGAAGGACGAGGTGTCCACGGAAAGATTAGTTAATTCAAAAATTGGTGAAGAGAACAAGGAGAATTCGTCTCCTCGACCAAAGGATAAGATCCTGCAGCGTACGATTAGTCAAATGACGATTCCTGTCACGAAGAATGAGTAAGTGAAGTTTATTACAAATAATTTGGTAAAAATATGATTTTTTGAATCTTTTGCTCTCTCTCTCTCTCTCCTTCTTCATTAATCAGAGGAGATATTAAACAGCAATCTGTTGCCTTATCACCTCGCGTGCAGGAGTAAGTAATATGAGGTGTTTCCGTAGACTCCTTGTCTCAGTATGTTTTCCCAGTGTCCTCGTAATTTTCCTGTTTTAATATTCTCTAGCACGAAGTCTCTTCCCCGGTAGATCATAATTAAATTTTAGTAATCAAGGGGTAATTCATTCCAGTTTTTAGTAAAAATTCAAGAAATTCAATGAATCTTATACCCTAAGCATTTCTAATTTGATTATTGTTTTATGAAATTTCATAAAACTTTTCCTATGGATTTTGTCGGAATATCATGAAATAAGGTCTTCGGAAAATGGACAAGGTTGAGTTACCCCTTCTTTTAGTTTTAGATGAAATTAGATTTGTGATAGTTGAGGTCGAAAATGTTTCAATTATTTTTTTTGTAATTTACACAATGTTACAAGTCGTTTAAATATTCTTCTTCTAGGGCTCCAATCAAACGCGATAGATCAGCATCAATTGGATCAATTCCCATCATCGATCAGAATCGTACGATGGTCTTCCTGGTGGGAAAAACAGATTTGCGCCTCATAAGTCCAGATAGGAAGCAAGTTCTCTTATACAAGGACTTTAAGGATATCGCTAGCTGTGCACAGGGTCACAAGAGCCCTGATCACTTTGGTATCATCTGTCGTGAAATTCAAAATGATGGCTTCATTGCTTATGTCTTCAAATGCCAGTCCGATCACGTGGCTGATGATATCGTTGCTGCAATATCTCAGGCTTTCGTCACATGCTCTGAGCAGAAGAAGAAGGAGAAATCTCAGATTCTATCATGTGAGCAATGTCCAATGCTGTGGTATCACAAATTGTGTAACGATATTGAAGGGTTGAGTGAGAAAAAGACTCAGGCGATGATTTTCAAGAGAATTGAGAGTCTCTCCGAGGAGGAACAGCAGATGATTATGGCGAAATACTATGGAGCTGAAGAGATGGCGGGACATACAATTGTACAGCAGGTGCAATTCCTTATGATGCTCCTGAGGGCTCACTGTGAATCCCGCCAGCAGAGACATATACATGACACTGCTGAGAATCGCAGTGAATTTCTCAATCAATATCTGGGCGGAAGTACGATATTTATGAAGGCAAAGCGATCACTCTCCAATTCATTTGATCATCTGCTGAAACGAAAAGGGGGTCGAGATGATGGCTTCAACAAGGAGATCACTTCACCAACAACTGAGAACTCCTTGGACCCTCCGCGAACACCCAAGATCATGTCTGGAAGGTCAAGTCCTTCCAAAGCCCACATGTCTGAGCAAATGAAGTCTCCAATGATTGACATGTGAGAAATATATAATTATTATCAATACTGTGAACAATTTACTTATCGTCTAATTTTCTCTTTCTAGATTCATGAAGGTGGGAAACAGTCCGAAGGAGAATGCTGAGAATCGCTCAGCCTCGTGGCGTCAGGCGATGCTCACGAGAGTTGTGACGCCATCGAAAAATTTAACAGACATGGAAAACACTCAATTGATTTCTCCACTGCGGAGTATCAAGATGACAAAGTTACGTGAGAAGCGCACCAGAGAGGAGTTGCGTGAATTGTGGCGCACTGCAATACGCCAAACAATCCTCCTGGCGAGGATGGAGAAGGAGAATGCAACACTACGGAATCGACAGAATGAGAATGAAATTAAGAAGATAAAACTCGAGTATGATGAGATTCTGCCGTGTGATAAGCAAGCGGCTGACTTGTGGGATCAGTACATTGATAAGCATCGCATCGTGGCCAAGAGAGATCCCAAGGTTCTCCTTCAGGCTATTCGAAATGGGGTGCCGAGGAGCAAACGTGGAGAAGTGTGGATGTTTCTTGCTGAACAGCACAGTATCACTCATGCTCCGGCGAATGTGAAGAAATTCCCCAACTACAATACACCATATCAGGCTCTCTTGAAGAATCTCACAGAGCATCAACATTCAATTTTCATTGATCTGGGACGCACATTTCCCAATCACAAATACTACAAGCAATCGCTTGGAATTGGGCAGCTATCGCTTTTTAATCTACTCAAAGCGTATTCCATTCTGGATCCTGAACTAGGATATTGTCAGGGCTTAGGATTTATCTGCGGAGTCCTTCTTTTACATGTAAGTAAAATTGAGTTTATACCATCTTTTTTAATCCTTTAAAATAATTACCATTTGTCTTGAGAAAAAAAGGGGGTTTAATTTGGCTAAAAACTCTACTTTTACAAATTTGAATTATTTATTTCTTTCAGTTGGAAGAAGCTGATGCCTTTGAAATGCTGAAGCACTTGATGTTCAAAAGGCAAATGCGAAATAAATACTTACCGGATATGACGGTATTTCAACGCGAGCTCTATCAGCTATCACGCTTACTTAAGGACACCATACCGGAATTGTATGAGTGGTTGGATACGAATGAGATCTCCCCAACTCTCTATGCAGCTCCCTGGATTCTCACACTCTTCAGCTCTCAATTTCCTCTTGGATTCGTCACTCGCGTCTTTGGTGAGTCAATTACTAAATACTTCATACTTCGTACGATTTTTCTCAATAACAGGGCTTTTTTTGTTCTTGTAGATTTAATATTTCTCGAATCCCAGGAAATCATATTCCGCGTTGCCATTGCTCTCCTGGAGGTGCACAAAGACGAGTTGCTGAAACGTGATAACTTTGAAGATATTATGGACTACATGAAGAATACTGTACCACTGATGGACTGTGATAAGATTGATCAAGTAATGCGTCGAACCTTCGCCATGGATTGCGCCCAGCAGCTCAGTGAGTATCAGGTGGAGTATCATGTTCTGCAGGAGGAGATCACAACGCAGAATCAACACATTGAGACGCTGAATCGTGCCAAGGAGGCGAATCATGAGCTAGAGATGCAGCTACAGATCGCTCAATCGACAATTTCTCAGCTGGAGAAGACAAAGTTCACGCAGCAGAATCAGATTCATACGCTCCAGGTGCAGGTGCAGAGTCTCGAGGTGACAGTTGAGACTCTGGGAGCCTTTGTCAATCACTTGATTAATATGAAGACGGATCTGGAGATTCCCGGTGAAGTGCGACGTATTGTCCAGCAGATTCACAATGTTGAGCAGAGGAAGGTGAAGCCATTATTTATGGAGAGGAAGATTGGAAAGTCTATTTCTGTGAATAGTCACCTGGGGTTGGGTTTGAAGATTCTAGAAGAAGGGAATGAGTCGCCAGATGTGGGAATGCATCAGGGAAAGAAGAAGTCCCCATTCTTTGAGAACACCTTCGAGCAGATAAGGCAGCAGAAGGCAGCAATGAGATTGAGCAGCTTTGATGAGACGGCAATGCCATTGGTGAAGAAAGATGAAATGAAATTACCTGATCACATTGAGAAGGCAATAAGCAATATGAAGAGTCCCATTGAGATTGACAGTGGCATTGCCACGCCATTGAGTCCGCAATCGTCACCGGCGAGTAATAAGGTCAAAAGTGAGGCGAGCACGAGTGCAGCGTCGGAGCCAGCAGTGGAGGGAGTTGCTCCACCGCCGCCGGTGCATCCGCTAAGTAATTGTGAGGATGTTAATTTTCGCTTCAACGGAACGACTCAACTGCAGACGAAACGCACAGGATACCAGAGGACTCATATCGGTGCCATCCCAAAGGCGCTTAGCAATGACGATGAGAGAGTAGAAAAGAGTTAACACTTTGTGTATAGTTGGGTAGAATTCTAAAAAAAAAGATTTATCTCCGTATTCCGTGCTTAGGACGTGTTATTGCAGTAAATGTCCGACAAGAGTAAAAGATTTTATATTTATTTAATTTAATTTATTTGACTGTAGCACTATACCGGTTGATGTATACACAACATAATCTAATATCGTAATTTGTATACATGTCGTAATGGATGCACGTGCTATTATTTCGAAATCATAGTGATTTAGAGAGTGTAACACGAAGAAACTCCAATTACCATGTCAGATATTGCTACCCTTGAAGCTTTCTTGTTGCTTAATGTATTGATGGCAAATATTGAGAGATGTCATTAAAATGCAAATGAAAATCTCGTGTTGTTTCTATAATATATTAATCTGTTGGTTTTTTCGTCCAGTTGCAAGGATGAGTTGAATTCTCAGAGTTCTCACCGTCAAGATCCACTTGATCGAAGACAACGAGTTCATATGTTACAACCGTTCCAGCCATCTAAAGAGTTTCGATCAAAAATTAGAATGTAGGGGAGAGGTGGGTTATTGGACTTGCGCCTTATATTTAAGATTAATCTGTCACTCACCATTAGAACCAAACCTTTGGTGAGGTAGAAGAACCTCCTCCCTGTGAGAGCAATTGTATCTCTAGTGATAGCGTAGGCGAAACGACCTAACTCAATACTCCAATGTCTTGTAGGAATATTTCGGAGGATTCTCAGCGGAGTTTTTGTAGACTCGTGAATTGAGGCGGCACAGAGAAGGACGGAAATTGCTCTTCCAATGACAAATAGAAGAGAAAACCAGAAATAAATTGTTGACAGTAAGTCCGTGTAGTTGCTGAAAAGTAATTTAAAAAGATATAATAATTCAAAAATAGAATGTAATAACAATTTATGGGTTTCACCTGGTGAAGCTGTTAAATAATTGCAAGCACACGAAATAGAGATTACTAGCACAAGAGAGTAAAATTAGCAACGAAAGATTGTTGTCCACATACAAGACGAGTTCATTTAATATCAAGTAGTGACTGCGAACCTCTATCCAGAAAGAATCAGGAACATTCTGAAAATA